>JBBPDB010000019.1:1015978-1039823 GCA_037974465.1 Brachypetersius altus | reverse complement strand
TTCCAATAAGCTGTATGTGTGTATGTGTGTGTGTGTGTGTGGGAGAGAGAGAGAGAGAGAGAGAGAGAGAGAGAGAGAGAGAGAGAGAGAGAGTATGAGTGTGTGTCTGTATGTATATATTTCACCTCCTAAAAATGACAAGGACTGGCCTGTCAGTCAGACACTCCATCACAAGCTGTCCTTAGGGAGCACAGCCAACATGAAAAACAAGCCACATGGGGCCGCAGTGGTCTGGGGCAGTAGAGGTGATGCTCATGTCTGATATCTAATGGGGAAAGATGGAAGCATGCTGGAAAAGAGAGGGTGGGTGAGGGAGAAAAGGGGGGATACATCATGAGAGCTACATGTCAGCTCCAATGATCTCCATAACAAGCAGCAGGAGGCTTCTGTAGTCCAGAGTTCTGTGTACAGCTGGTAGAGTGACCCATGCCTTCTGTAGGCCTGCTAGACAGGCAGAGGTCCCTCCCTGCTGTCCAGCTAGATCATTTCTGGCAGGGTGCAGAGGAAACACCACTGGCTTCTGCAGTCGTGGATGCCCAGAGGGTATGACCAGCCAGCTGGGGCCATGGTGGAGTGACCTTGGAACAGAGTTCTGTAGTTCTTCTTGTTTGCTGCTCTCAAGGAAGCAGCAGAATAAAGGGTTTCAATGGCGGGTGTCAGTGCTGATACAGGACGGCATTAATGCCTTATTGTCATCAAAAAAATGCAGGATGGAATTAGACAGGATACCAAAGCCCACTTTCTAAAAAAAAAAAAAAAACTCCATGCCCACTCACTCAAAATTCACAATTTTCCTAGTTAATGTCATAGATGTTTTTAAGATTTACATTTAATTGTTGATTCTTCACACAAAGTCTCACACACAGCATTTTGATAAGCAGCCTTTCGCAAAAGCTGATCCTAAATTGTTCTGATTGGTTGTGTAGACTATATTTGTTCAGGAATAAAAAAATATTAAGTTCAGCAATGGCATAGCTATGGACATATGTTACCCTTGCAAAACAGTTACATTAAAACTATAATCATCTACTGTAATATATACCCTCTATGGTTCAATTAATATCGCAATATGAATTGTATGCCATATCGCACAGCCCTAGCTTATATTCTTAAAAATAGACACTTTTTCCACTGGCTACAATCTCACCTGAACACGGTTTGGGCAGGATTATTTTAAAATGGACTGTAATGTATTCAGAAATATATGAAAGTGTGAAATCAAAATTTCCTCATTAAGCAGTGGTCTGGACTGGTAGGTCGCACAGACTTACTTGTTTGATACTCGAATACTGAGTGGGTAAAATGATCTCTGAATCACAACGTATGAATGCTGACATCAAAGAAAAGTGTAGGATTCTATTGCCGTCAGAGGCTCAATGTTGTGTTTGTTAATGAAAAAAAAACGAAAGCCACAAGCATGTGGAGGCAAGACATTCATGACCACACATTGTATGATATAATTATGATGTGCATCACTCAGATGGTTTTATTCTGGCATTACAATGATTCATCAGGCATAGCACAGTCTCTCTGCTGGGGGGAGAGGGTCAGGATGGGTGTTTTACAGTTTGAATCATCTCACTGTTGTTGACATCAGCCATTATTTACACAAAAAAGCCACCTACACTATTTTCCTTCACAAACTAACGACTGTAAGCTAATATAATTACATTCAAAACAAAAGTTCACTTTAAAAAATCCACACTGCCTTTGATTACACTGTAATGTTTGAGAAACTATAACCTAGGCAGACCTCACTGATCCGTTGGCCTCAAAAGCTAGCTCTTTTTCAACGCTCCATTCCATTCTTTTTTTTTTTTTTTGCTCCCCCGTTTCTCTCTGTCCTCTGTTCACTATCAAGCATGTTTTCACCCATTAAAGAATAATAGTGTTAGCTCAAAAGCTTTTAGGAGCTTAGATGTGGAGAGAAGGGAGGGGATTGGAGGGATGCACCATTTTCTTTCCCTGGTGACAAAAAAAAGAGGTAGATAGAAGGGGAGAGAGCAAGAGAGAGAGAGAGAGAGAGAGCGCGAGTATGTGTCATGAGCATGTGACATGTGGAAGCTGAAGTAAGACAAGGCAAGGGCGGGTGGTGCTCCACCCAACAGCGAAAATCATCAAACTTTTAATGACTTGAGCAATTACCCCCAGTGAGCCTGCTTAATGGCGTACAGAGGACGCCGTTAAGCATGAGGATCACACACACACAGTGAGTCAATGTGAAAGAAACAGCCTAATGTGTAAAAACAAACTGAAAAGGGACCCTGTACTATCCCTTCCACCTCCACTCACAGTCTCTCTCCACTTAACCAGGGGAAAGTTCTGTTACACGCTTTCGCAAAACTGTCCCCTGGGGTCCTAACTTACAATAGCACTCATAATATTATGCTCTACCATCCACCAGGCAAGATCTGTCACTACACAGTCCAAGCTGGAGAGCTGTTTTCTCCAGGAGAGGCATCTCTCATTAGAGGCTTTTGAGTAGACTAAAGTAATTAATGCTCATTTCACTGGGGGAGCTAATTTAACAGTGCACTTCTGCTTTTGCCCATCTATTTCCTGCTGTCCAAGTAAGACAGGTGTATGTCATCGTTAAGGCTAATAATTGCAGGCTTGGAGAACTTGGGAAGCAAATCAGAGCTTGAACTAAGCAGACGAATAGATGGGCAGGTAGCAGAGGATGAAGAAGGGAAAAGGGGGTTGTTATGGGATAATTCTGCCCTTCCATACGATTATGGCAGGTGTCCGCCCCAACACAGCTTTGCAATTAGCTTGTCAAACCTGGCCTGTTCAGCAAAGCTTGCTGATTCCTCTCTTCTTCTTCTTCTTTCTCAGTTTCTGTTCCTCTTCTTCCACCAGGACACACTTGGGGCGGCTAGAGGATCGTTCCAGAAGGATGGTGGCATTCATGACAGGGGCTCTGCCTCTTCCATTTTTAATTCGCAGCACAAGCGCAAGGCAGCAAGGGAGCCAAGACAGGAGGAACAATCTCTTCTGGCATCGTCACGAAACCTGCTTTCACTGAAAATCCAATGGCTTAATCAGCAGCCACCCAAAGGTTTCACAACCTTTAATAACCATTACATATTCATCTGTTGATTATGACCAATCAAACCATCATTCCACTGTGGTCACAGCACCACGCATCATTCAAAAATATTTTTCCCGTATCATTGACATACAACTAGTCATCATGTACCATAGCTAAAGAAAAAGTCTTTCAAAACCAACTATTAAATAAGGGAAAACATGCCTGAGTGTGTTTTCATTTTGTATTGTTTTCATTTTGTCTTTAGGAGATGTATTGACAAACTGAATGAGTAGTCCACTAGTCCAACTAAGTCATACAACCCCTACTGTGCACGTATAGGCATAAAAGTGTACATATAAATCATTAATATACCTATAAATCCGTATAAATCGAATGGTGAGTGGGTTTAAATTACATTATATTCACTTTCCCAGGGGAAAGGGAACGGTAACAATTTATCTAAAACCAGGCACTGTCCCCACCATATGCATCCCATGCAGCCACGCACATGGTATCTAAACAGGGTTCTTCCCAAGAGTAAAAAACAGTGATAAATGTAACCCTGAACCACCAGGCTGCAACACTGTTATGAAATATTTCACCAAAATGGCACCCTTAAATGTCCTGTTTTTCTGATTTCTGCTCAAGCAAATCCATTTGTTTTGATGGATACTGCAATTACAGACCCCCCAACCCCTGCTAGCCTCCTCCATAGAAACTCTGATAGGTCAACAAGCTTTCCAGAGCACTTTCCACAGTGATGCAAGAAGCAGCGCGCAGCATTGCCTGCGTATTTAATTAGCCTACTTAAGGTGCTTTTTCGACTCTGTGCCATGAACGCAGGCCGCTGGCGGCACAGCTGCACAGAATAAGACTCAAACTGATCCTTGCAATAGGCCTGGTATGCTAATGGCCAGCTCGTCTGGCTGAGGAAGGCACCCCAGAAAGAAGCAGAGACGAAGTTCATAATCCATGGAGGAATACAAGCATACAGTACACACACACAAACACACACCCTAATGACAGTTTGAGCCTCCAATGAGAAGCCTGTGCTGACCAGGTCAAACACCACTAACGCAATGTCCGGTGCAAACGGTGACATTTGAAATTTGACGGACATAATAACTGTTAATTACCATCCATTGTCTTTTGAGCTATTCTGTTATTACAGCTGCAGCGAAGGGCCGGAGCCCTCATGAAACAACACGTCGGCTAGTGATGACTACTGAAGTGGTGAATTTCAAACAGCCACTCCTTATCTCTTCAGTGCACTCCAGCCCATATTTTCAATTCAATTAGACCTGAAAATTTTCACTCCAGCATAAATGAATACATTTCATTAATTCAGCGGCAGCTGGTAGCAAAGTGATTTTACGCTAACTTCTTCTTTTTTTTCTTTTTTTTTTACATTTACTTGTCTTTTCCCTTTTTTTGCTGATGTTGTAGGTGTATGCCAGGGCAGAGAGCACAGATGCTGATACTCCTAGCAGCCGTCTTTCTGTCTGCTTGCCTCCATGTTTGGATCCCACCCAGGGCCGGGTGTTATGCTGATAATTGGCCTGTCCTGTAAATTCTGAGTTTCTCACTTGGATGAACTGCTACCTCCACACTTGCTTTCAGAGAGAAAGGGGTTGAGCTGGAGACCGGGTTGGGGGGGTACTGGCTGTTATGTTATCACCCTCAGGAGAGTGAGCAAAACCTCAATTAGCTTTCCGCCAGCATGGCAAGAAAGTTCTTTCGTCGGCAAGACAGTGCAAATGATATTTTGAGATGGTGTGAATGGGATGCATCCAGGCAGTTTTTGACAAGTATTTTTTTTGTTCCCTTTTTTGTTTCATTATCGCACTGTTAAAACGAGAGCCCCACCAAAAACCTTTTCAGAGGAAGATGCCTGAATCATATGAAGACATTCAATTACTTTAATATGCTACATCAGCCTAACCTAAGAATTAGGAGAAGGTATATTGTCCTGATAGTGTAAAAGCAATGAGAAGTGGATGGCACAGGCAGCAGGCATGGTGAATGAGAGAGGTGTGTGTGTGTGTGTGTGTGTGTGTGGGAGACAGCGGCTGAAGCAGTCCAGACTGAGCTGGGTTGTGCTGTTTATATTTAGCGTGAGTAGACGAGGGTGAATTCCAGCCCGTCTCTGTGGCTGGCCAGAGCGTTGGCACTTTTTTGTGTGTATGAGGGGAAAAAAAGAGGGAGAGAGACAAGGGACAGACAGAAGGAGAGAGAGACAGAGAGAATGGCGCTGTGTGTCCTGCTGACCCTCCCTGCTAATGAGAGGGTGCTGCAGTGCAGTGGTTGTTCCTAATTACTAGCAACCAGCTGCAACCACAGGGAGTGCAAGGGGCCCCCTCTGGGCCCCGGCCTGAGTCCTCCAGTGAGGAGAGAGAAAGAGAGAGACAGAAAGAGAGAGAGAGAGAGAGAGAGAGACAGGCCACAGTCAGCCCTCTTCACCTCTCTCACCCCCTTCTAGTCTCTGCACCCACACACTGCCTGGCTAACGCCGGCTTCTGCTGCCTCATCAACTTCCTCAGCACTAAAATTGTAGGGTGGTGTGTGGGAGCCGCGTCTGTAAATACAAATGCAAACGTGTCCTGGTCCCTTTTTAACGGCAAGGACTTTGCGGGTCTGGCTGGCTGGCTGGCTGGCTGACTAGCTGGGTGTACTTGAACGTGGATGAAAATTGGGGCAGATACTGTCCAGAGGCCCCTTTAATAACCAATAATCACATGACTATGTCTATATATGGAATTTGGTAGGTGGCAAAGGAATTGTTGGTAAACATGTCCTTCATTAATGCTGTAATACCGTGTTGTAATGAGCAGTGATGTACGCCGTTCTAGATAAGAGCGTCTGCTAAATGCTGAAAATGCAAATGTAATACTGCGATAATACATTTTGTTTAATAAAAAATCCTTTTCACAAACATTTGGAGTTTTATGCCTCTTTAAAGTTTCTGCTGTTTTACTAATAACTTTCTGAACTTCCAGACTATGAATTTCAGAAGTCAATTAGCCTTTAAATCTCAGATTATTTAAGAGTTAACATAAATGATAAAGTATGAAACAATCATGTAATGTCAATTTTAACTGTAAATGAATGTGTGAGGCTACTTTATAAAAATCACAAACAAAAGACATGGGACAGCATTCTTGGACCGGCTTCGGGAAGAGAGAAATAAAAAAAATAGAGGTGAGACTGACCTGCCGGTTCCTCTCGTCCATAATCCGCGTGATCTGAATCTTCTTTCGCCCCATCTTGCCGTCCTATTCGGTCTCTCTGACACCCCGAGAATATCAGAAAAACACCTGCGCTCGTCTTCCTCCACTCCACTAGCACATTGTACACTACGTTCCTCTTCTTCTCTTCTTCCTCTCGCGCTCTCCCGACCTCTCTTTCACTTTACGCGTCCGCACCACTATCTGTGAGGGGAGATAGGCAGAGAGAAAGCAAGAAGAAGAGCAGGAGTTAGTGACATTCGAACTCATAGGAAGTGCTACATGGCAGATGAAAGCAGGAGCTCTGTGCTCTATTGGCTGCCACTCGGAGAGAGGATATGAGAGGAAGGCCTGTGATGATTTCTTATCTCTCCACCTGCACCTCAGAGAACAGCTGGGACACAACCCACTGCCGCTGTTACGCAGCACAATACAACACAACACACTGTGCTCAGCAGCGTGCTGTTACGCTTCAAAACATACATTTTCTGTAATTGATAAAATTACAAAATTGCAAAAATTGTTACTCATGAAGCATATTTAACACAATAGCGGACTAGCACTGTAGATAGTAAACATAAAACAAAGCTATTATGACTGTCAAAACATATGTCTGAAACATTTTTTATATATACAGCCCATTTTATGTGTATATATACATATATATACACACACACACACATTATGTATAGCAGTTTTGTTGAATGGGCAATGGGCAAAAAACAACTGAAACTAAGGCAAAGGCCGTTGCTGCTTGACGGGCTGACATTTGATTGAGTGGGAAGTGAGATGCTATAATCAATATGACACCAGAAAGCAGATCAGATTGTCTGTCTGGTTTCACAATGCGTATTACCCCAAGAGTCTGCCTTCAGTTTTCTCATGCTGTGTTTGGATGTGGTTTTCTTTACTTAGTTCCCTTCATCAGGCCCATGTTTGTCTGTCACTGTTGTGCTATAGGAGACAAACAAACGCACACACGCACATGCATGTGTGCCTCCAGAGACGGCCTCATTGTCCCTCTCCGTAACCCGGGCTGCTGCCAGCTTCTTGCGCTTAAGATGATTAAGAGTGCACCCAGTCTCAGGCTGACACGAGCTTTAAATCCTCTGGGTCCTGAGATGAGGCAATAGGCGGTGGAAGTCGAGCCGGGGCCCCTTTTTGCCTTTGCCCCGGGGAGTGCTCCGTCTGCCCCCTCGCTCCAGCCCAACCTGCTCACAAAGAGGCGCGCCACGGCCCTGTCCCAAACCTCTGCAGAGGCATTCATCATCCCCCTGTTCCGGCACGGGAGAGGAGGACAGACGCGCGCGCCCAAATAGAAAATGCCTATGTAAACACATCTCTCATCAGAGAGAGTCACTGCCGAACTCTCTCCTCCAGAGATTGAGAAGCAGCAAGAAAAAGCAAAACTCCCTCCTCCTCTTCCCCTACTTCTTTTTTCGTTGCTGTATAGCAACAGAATGTGATGACCAGGAGGTTTGGGAGGGGAGCAGCGGGTGTCCAGGGTCAGTAATTAGTGGGTTAAAAGAGAACAGGGATGTTTAGGTGCTTCCAGCGCCGCAGAAAAGTTTTTGCGGGAGGTCACGTCCCCGGCAGCTAGAGGCAGGAAACTATTGCCATGCAGAATGAGAAAATTTCCCTACAGTGAACCTGAATGAGATGCAGTGTGCAGGACACTGTTCTTTTTCAGTGCACCGTGTCCCACACTGCACTCACATGGGGGTGTTGCAGCCTAATGCTCTGCACGCTCTTCTGACACAAAATCCTTTTGATTTTATATATATTCAAATCCTATACAGAAACAAGCATGGTATCACATTAGTGGCAATGTACCGCCAGACCATTTTGAGGCAGGTCACAATAAAATTATCCCTAAAATCCACAAGTACACACCAACAATTAGCACAATTAGAATAACCTCCGCAGAACACAGAAATACTTCTTCATTCTCAGCTTTCCCAACTATGTTTTTGACATAACATTCTTATTTGTACCTGCACTGTGGTGTCTTCTTGCCTTTGTTATCCATCCATCTATATATATCTATATATATATATATCTATATCTATATATATATATATATATATATAACACTGGCCACTGTTTCAAAGTAGAACTACAGCTGTGCAGTGGTAAAACTGACCCACCTTGGTGATTTTTGCCTAAGCTTACAGAGGCTAGATAAAACATGTCCTCCTGACACATTCTAATCATAAAAGAGCTGCAGGACAACCAACTCATAAATGTTTCAGTTAAATTTAATCGCTCCCCCTTTCCCTTTTTCAGTCATAGTCAAATTGAAATGAAAACATCTGGATTAAATGTATTGTGTAAGAGCTTACATGCTCTTTGAGTAGAAATGCTTCACGTGGTTAGAGTGCTCGCTATGACTGTGTGTGTGTGTGTGTGTGTGTGTGTGTGTGTGTGTGTGTGTGTGTTTGTGTGTGTGAGAGAGAGAAAGATAGTCTATCTGTCTGTCTGTTTGTGTATACAGTACTGATGGTGTTCTGATTATCCAAACAACTGAATTACACTGCGGCTTCTAGCTTGCAGCTCTCAACTGTACATGGAAGGTGCCATAGCATTTTGCAAAGGAGGAGGGGCACATAACACACTGTGTTATGCCACTTCTTTCATGTCAGTGGAAGAAGATAACGAGTGAAAATCAAATTTACATACTTGTAACAAATACTGTAAAAAACACTAAACCTAACCTATGACTAAACCTATGATCACATCAAAAGCAAGTAAAGGGAAAAAGTCAAACAATGGATTCTTACACCCCAATTTAGTATTGTGCAAACTACATCATTAAGGACGCTTTCAGGTGACACGTTTTTTAGTTTTGCTGTGTAACACTATGCTCCCAGACCAGTTTAAAACCACCTGACATAATGAATGTTTCAACCAAAAAGAGCTCTGGTTGTCACTGTTATGTCAAGAACACAATGATCCAGGTGAAAAAAAAGGTGCTCAAAGTGTCACACAGGCTCACTGGCTCACTGACTGACATTGTCTCAGTGGCTGTGCTTTAAAGACCAGTGAAAAACTGTGTCAAAGCTGAATTTGACTGGAAAATCTAAGGGTCAAAGTAAAAGTGTTGGTTTGCAACATCTCCCCAATTTAGTCACTGCCTATTCCTGCTGACTAACTAGATCTTCCTTATAACATGATGCTACCAGAACTGAAGGCAAGCACATGCTTCCTCTGAGACATGTGAAGCACTATTAAGACAACAGTACTGGGCAGATCAGCATGCTCCTCGGAGAACGCTACCTGCTAATTTTGTAAAATGCAGTGCACCAAGTGATGGGGAAGTGGGAGGGCGTTCCTACCCAACCTAAGAGAGTAAAGCTCTCTTAAAACATCCGGTCACAGGTGGCTATGGTAGCACTTGGGATTGAACTTGTAGCCTCCTGTTCCATCGCTTTAGACTGAATTTCATCAGGAGCTTTATTCATAGATAACAGTAGGTCATAACCAGGGGAGGGAAAAGGTAAAGGTTGGCCTAATGGTCTTTAAAAGAACTCTAACGCTTTTGTGTTCAGCTCAGAGTCTTCATGCTTTGCCTTTGGATGACAGGAGCACCTTGGCATGCATGGATCAGGCAGTGGATGCGGAGGAGGAAGGCTGCCATTTGGCCCTGCGCTCATGCTGCCTGCTTTCACTCAGGTTGTCTAAGAGCTTCTGCTCTAGAGAACGGACCATGCAGTGCTTTAAAGGAGGGCAGATGGAAGCAGCACCTCGCCAGTGTCTCACGGCACCTTCTGTCCCGCTCCGCTGTTCAGCACGATTCACTGGAGCTCTACTTCATACACCCACTCCCCATAAGACCTCACAGTCAAGGGCATTCATTTGCAACAGGCTCCAAAACTAGGGCTGCAACTACATTAATCAATGAATCTGTGAACTGTCATTTGACTAATTGTATTTATTTATGATTTTGTTGGTTTGTCCCATCAGAGCCCTGCAGACATTCAGAGTACTATCTGTATGATGAGATGATCACCTCCCTATAATTTCTGTAGAATACTGCAATCTGTCGGGTTTGTTTTGCTTCAACATTCCAATGTTATAGAGTCCTCTTGTTTCTAAGTAAACAATGTGTTGACTTTGTCCATAATCAAAGTCACCAAGGAGCTACTGACAATGACCTAATGGCTATGTTTTCCTTCTTCTTCATGTACGCTAAAGAATCTCTGCTACCCGTGCAAAAATCAACATTAATATCTTATATACACACACAGCATTATAATACATTAAAAAAATCAAATGGCCACTTAAACTAAGCAACATAACTGGTTTAGTTATATGACAATTTACCAACATGGCTGGTTTAAATATATGAGGCCACTCTCTACAAGCACTGACAAATTATCCTATTGTTTTCTGGGAGCCATTTATTCCATTATCTCTGGCCTAAAGCCCTGTCCACTGCATGAGATGTATGAACACGCAGAGTAAGACAGCAGCTTCTTTAGCATATCATCGCTTGGTAAGTTCAACTAATGTCTGTACATGCGAGTTGAGTCACACATTCAGTCAGACACGCAGATGGAACTGCTTAGACAATCAACACCTCATCAGGGGGAAACAAGGGGCCCGTGGTGTTTGTTTGCTTATTTATTTATTTATTTGTCATCTGTCTGCTAGTGCGGCATTCTCGCACCTGTCACAAAAAACCACGCTTTCACCACATGCATCAATTAAACAGATCAGAACAGTGAGATTGACGCATGTGCTGCAGCTCTTCTGGGACATGGGTAGGGTGTATGAGCGGATCACAGGTAAACGAAGAAAAGGACTAAGATAATTGGGAAAATAATAGGGTTATTTCTTGATCAGTTTACACTGACTACAAGAACCATCTAAAACTACATTTCCTCTATAGGTTACCATTTTAATTTTGATCTGTGATTACAGTGTGATGTTTGAAGCAGAAGTTCAGCCATTAATATTAATCAAAATTAAAAATCACATTTACAGCATTTTACATATCTAAAACCACAAAATCACATTAACCTGGGGGTAATTCATTGTTATTTGTTTATTTAAATGCAAAAAATTGGCTGGTGTGTGCTTACTCTTTTCTGTCACTAACAGAAAGTGGACCATTATTCATTTGTCCAGTGCTAACTGAACCACTGTTTTTGTTTTGTTTCAAAAGTACATGCACAGTACAGTCACACAAGCTTTTTCTGCCTTCACTAATCTGGCTCACCAAGCCTGCCAAAACTGATCCAGAAACAGCTTCCCTGGTAAGAGGTGCTCTGTATGTAGGTGCTCCTCTCTGTTCTGTGGTCATTTACAAAGCTGCTTTGGCAGCCTAAGACCCTGCTGGATGGCTCAAGCACGTGGCTGCTGGGAGTTGAGCCAACGCTGTCACACTGGAGCCACCCCCACCCACAAGCAAAGATACAGTAAAACCTTACCAGCGCTCATCTTCTCCTCTACAATCTGCTGTCCCTCCTCAGTGCTCCCCCATCTCCTCTTTCCTACGCTCTATTTACCAAGCAAATGAGGAGCAGGAAAAATTCACACAAGCACAGAAACGTACAAAGAAAAAACTCACACAAGCATAAGAATGTTTGTCTAGTGTGATTTAAGTCAAGTCAGGCATTAAGCAATTAATTATGTCACTCTCGACGGACACAGTTTGTTCCTACTGCTTGGCGTGCACCTGTTCTGTGACGTGTCCTATTTAAACAAGTCCAGTGTTTCTGAAAGGTGCTTACCAAACATTTGCAGCAGCACTGATCAATAAGCTGGGAACATGCCGCTGTGGGAGCGGATGCCCGCGTTTGAGATGAAAATCAATGAAAGTACATGGTGCATGGAACATGCACAGCCTGACCGGGCCACTTTTATACTTGTCCATGTGCTGCACTGACCCTGGCCAAGCTGTACATTGCCCATATTTGTTCTTTTCTCTCTCTCTCGCTCTCTCTCGCTCTCTCTCTCACACACACACACACAGAAACGCAGACCCATTCTGCAAACACACTTAAGCTACACTCATTACGATGAACTCAAATTCATCGTAATATTTCACCATTTTGGAGCTAATCGTGGTAGACTGACAAAATGAAACACACATTTATTTTAGTTTATTTCACATTCGTAGCTCACACACATACACATACACAAGACAGTGGGCGACTGTGAGAAATGCCACAAAGTTTCCTGTCTTGAAAGCGTGGGGGGAATTCAAGGGTTTTCAGAATGAGTCTTTGAAGTTTCTCAAAATTATATTATGTAGTCAGAACTTAGGTGTTATACCTGTTTATCTACTTCAGCAAACCTAACCGAGCAAGTGAGGAAACAACACTTCTCACTGAGGAGTCTTATAAACAATTGAATTCTCTCATTCCTGACATCTCTTTAGAGTGGTGTGTTTTGTATCATCAGTTTAAATCAGTCATCGTGAGCACTGTGCGTCTGTGTTTGTTCAAGCGTCTATGGGTACGTGAAAGCGAGAGGGTCGGCCTTGTCTTAGTTCGCGAGACCCCCCCCTCCCCTTCTTTCTCCTGTGGGACATGGCGCTAGCAGAGTGGGAGAGCTCGTGCTGGGGTCAGGCCTTTCACACTCAATAAAACACACTCAACACACACTGTAATTACCCCCCACCCACAACCACCACACCACACACACACACACACACACACACACCCCTCTTGCGGCTGCCAAAACCTTTACACATAACCCAAGCACCTCACTGTAGTACAAACCTGTCATTTTGCATAGGGCTGTCCTAATCCCTTACTACATTAAAGCTCCCTTTCTCTGACTTCAATGCAGTGTCCTGTATTAAAATAAAATAGGCTGTATAGGGGAAAATACATGGAGCTTTGCCCATATCTGCTCTTTCCATATTCTGTCTAGAAATTCTGTCTAGAAAAAAAAGGCCTATTTGAAATCTTTGTTCACCTTTTTTTTTTATACACAATATAAAAAATCCAATCACCTACTGAACTGTGTAAACATTTCATAATTAGGGGTTGACGTAAGCGCAAATGCGAACCTAATTTGTGACTTCATACAGCACGCAATCCCTCTCACCCCCGAAACATAGACCTCAGCCCCCACCCCCCGTAACCACGCAGACACATAAACCTTGGTGCGCGAAAAGCCCCCCACCCCAGACCACGGCACGACACAGAGAACATTTGGACCGTACCAGTTAATTCATGTAGGTACTCATTACAGTACTAGAGTCAAAAATTATATTAACCCCTGTTCATAATGATAGGACACAAATTATTTGAAATACTTTTGTTATACTAATACATATTAAAGTTAAGAATGTACAAGGCTTTGCCGAGGTTGTGACTTTGTCAAGTTTGAGACAACATATTAGTATAGACCAGTGGCCCCCAACCCCCGGGCCGCGGACCGGTACCAGGCCGTGGGTCATGTGGTACCGGTCCGAGCAGAAAAAAAAAAACTTGTATGAAAATGCTGTATGAAAATAAAGCTTGTATGAAAATAAAGCTGCGAGTACACATTATTATTATATTTTAAAGATACCCTATTATTATATTTTTAAAATATCCCCATTTTATGTGTATCATTTATTTGTATAATATACGTATACGTATATTTATCTGCCACTCCTTAAAGGCCGTGAAAATAGTTTCTGATATTAAACTGGTCCGTGACGAAATGAAGGTTGGGGACCACTGCTATAGACAACAGGAGATGTCTATTGCATACTGGGGCAAGGGCAGAACTCACTCCTTGGACCTGCAAGGAAACCAAAAGGTTTTGGTTCCTTTTGAAATTGCAATTAGTCTCAGGATAAAGGTAAATGGGCAAAATCAATATTTTGAGGTCTAATTACAAATGATTAATTCTGGAAGTTTTCTCCTGTATCTCCTGCACTACCTTGTTGTGTATATCAATAATTTACCATACATAACTAGTATTCGTAGGCAATGAGACAATCATAAAGGTTTACATGTATTTGTCATCCATATTTGATGCAATTATCTTTGCATCTAATATATTTTTTAACGGTTTAAATGTGGGTCGACAAAGACTGCATTTGCACAGGGCCCAGAAATCTGTACAACGTCCCTGAACTTTGCTGTCATAAAAACCAAAACAAACCCTTTTTTGCCTTTCCGCACTTCAAAGGTTGCTTTTTCCTCACGAGCGAAAGTGAATAAAAGCGGTGGAATGAAAAAGGGCCGAACGTCCTGCCCAGTCCCTCGCTTCTCCAACTTGAAGGCGGCTGCCAGAATGTCGGGCAGGCACAGCCGTGACAGCAGCGCCACTTCCTGTGGGCGGCCCATCCCGAAGGCCCGTGGGCAGAGCAGAGCGCACTCCTACATCCTGCTCCCCACTTCCTGTTTTTCAGACCCCTACAGATGACCACTAACAGGCAGTCAGACATGAGAGAGAGAAGAAAAAGCAAAAAAGGCAGTACGCCTATGGGACAAGCATCCGCTCTGATCCTTCCCCTTGTTATCTTTCCTGCCTGTTAAGTCAGAGACTAAACAACAACACAAGCCCATCTCAAGTGGATTCTAGAGCCGTGTTTCGCTGTGTTTACAACCAGGGATGTTTTCACAGGCTACTATCAGTCCCCTCCGCACGCTCGCACTCACTTTCTGCTGTTTGACAAAAATGGAAAAAAGGGAGGCCTCTCCTTATTTTGGCCTCGGCTGATAAGAGGCTAGAACTTGCCCGGCTTACATAACTGAGAATCGACAAGCGATAACAGCAAGTGATATCAAAGAGGGAGATGTAGAGTCAGTCACTGGCAGAGAAAACAACACAGCAGAGAGTGTGTGTGTGACTGTGCAATGCCAAACAGCTTGCGGACTACAAATTTCCAGGTTGAACCAAACAGAACAACTTTTTACAGTGTGAAAGCAGAAGAAAACGCACAGGTTTAAAGAGCAGCAATAAAAGGTCCACAGACAGATAAATACAGACAAAGAAACTGTATTCATCCTAAAGGAAACTGCAGTCATAGCAGCAAAAAGTGAGCAAGCTCACAAGCTACATATGTGTGTTAGGAAGAGTAATAGAATTTACAGATGTTAAATGACATATAACACATACAGTAAACAATACTATGTGTTCACAAAAGTCTGCGTTAACTGTCATCTTTGAAATAATCTGGCAGATGTCGTTTAGAATACTTGGCACAGGAAGAGGCAAAAAAACATTCTCAACATTGACATACATGAAATAGACTTCATAAAATTATGCTGCACGTTCACACAATGTAATGAACAAACGTTTTTTTTTTCCCGATGTGCCAGCCATGATTATACGTATGCACTGTACATGTTAAGATAAGTTAATGTTCATAATAACATTATGTTTATGACAGAAATACTAAGACAGCAGACTTGTATTAACCAATGAACTACTCCACAGCTCAGCATTCAGCAGTTCTAGATAAAGTTCATGTGTAAATGGAAGTGATGAGGGAACACAGGGAAGAAAGAGGAGTTGGTGAAGCTTTGTTGCAGGGGTCTTTCGGGCCACTGTGTACCTGCAGACAGTAAGGCTGGCTGGGATAACTATGGCTCTTATCTCCCTCTCCACAGCAGGCCCAAAGCAAAGCCAGCAGTCACGCTGGTGTTAATGTCTACTGATGCTAATCTAACACTTGCCTGATCCTACAGGAGCCCCTTTTCTCTCTCTCTCTCTCTCTCTCTCTCTCTCTCTCTCTCTCTCATTCTTGCCTTCGTTTGCTCTCTTGCTCTCCTCCCTCCACTCTTCATTCTCTCACCTGTTTCCAAGGCAACTAATGAGATATAATTAATAAGATCTACCAAAGGGGAGGGGTGTGCAGAAATGAGTGAGAAGGAGGCTTTGAGCTGTGAGAGGGCAGCCAGTGCGATTCAAAACTATGCTTATGCTCTGTACACAGACTGGTAACTTCCTTTAATGACATAGATGTACATGACATTACAATTGACAAATCAGCAAATGAACCAACTTGGAGAGTTAAAGCAGCATTAGCACTGTGAGTTTGAAGGAAAAACTGCTTTTTGATGATCTTAAGATTTTCCACAATATCAGATTTCAACCTTTGAACCTCTTCATAATGGATCCTACTTAAAAGGGTCTGGCATATATTATTTCAAGATTTATGCCAAGGTGTAAATTCTCACACAATCTTGAGCTTCCTCTGGGAAAAAAAACAGATACTGTTTATCAGGGCCAAAAGGGACAATCCAGAAATATGTGTCATCGAACAATGAAACCCTCAAAAAGCCTATATTTAGCAGCGGGAAACCAGAGATTTTGCAAAAGAACTAATTTTGAAGTAATCGGTGGTCATGCTTCTTACGTATGCAACGCCTCCTCCGCACCTCGGTTTTTTTTTACCCTGATTGGTGAGGGACTTCATGTTTTGCACGGGTGGAGAGGTGGGAAAGGGGAAGGATGTGGCGCGATCCGAAATAGCTGGGTTTCATTTCTCCAAAACAGACAGAAATAGGAGCTGACAGCATATCTCCTCACAGGAGGATGTGTCTATTGAGAAGCAAATCCGAGATTTGTCTCAAAGTCATGGTTCCACACGCCAGTGTTTCTGTCCTCACCTGACTCAAACTCAGAGGTGTGTCTGAGGGCCAGAGGATTTTTTTAATAGTCTGGAACCCGTAGCACCACACTAACAGCTACGCCCAGCCTCGCACACATGGCAAAGCATAATTATCGACTTAAGTTAGGTTTGCTAACGACTTAAACCTAAGGATTTCTGTGGTGAAGTATCGTGGTGGATTGTCAACTTTACAGAGATGAATTTGTTTTTCGCCAGGGCAATCTCTTTAATCATTTCTTTATCAAGCGTTCCATTTGTTACACAGGCCTGCCAGTGTAGATTTGGGTATTCTGTTTTGTGCATGGAAGGCATGAATGTACATAAGATTCATAAAGCATAATGTCACTGTTGTAAGAAAACCTTCTAACTCCACAATGGTTTAATATTCTAAATTGACCCACTTATCACACAAAAGGCATCTGGCATTTTCAAATGGTATTAATATGTACAAACGCAATTAAAAGTAATGATAGTGATGATTTGTAATGATTTGGGTGTGTGTGTATTAGCGTTGTCAAAAAAATAGATACTCAAGATACTAATCAATACTAAAATCTATTGATTTCGATATGAATTAGCACTGGTATCGATACTTAAATGCCAATTTTGCACCTGCCAGTTCATGGAAATCGCCGGCAGCCTACAACAATTTTCCACAGGCATTGCAGCGGGCAGCCCCTCCCACTGGCTACCTGGAGGACCCAGTGTTTACAAGACAACCATGTAACTTACAGGGGAACAACCTTGAGGCGTGAAATTTTACACTGACTCTCATCTACTGTTGATTTCTCTCTCTCTCTCTTTCTCATATCCATGGAAAATGCATATCTACTATACATATACTATCTTGACTGGGTTAAATAGAATTGCATTACTAAAAAAAAGAGACAACTTGACTAAAACTAGACAAAAATGCCATCTGTTTTCATTGACTAAAACAGGACTTATTTTTTCTGACTAAAATAAGAATAAAACACTTAGACTTTTAGTTGACTGGAACTTGACTAGACTAATAATAATACATTTAATTTATAAAGCGCTTTTCAAAATACCCAGACGCTGTACATTTTTAAGTAGACAAATAAAACACTTTTATTATTTTGTTTGTTTGTTTTTAATCTCCCTGTAACATCGAAAACAGTACTGAGTATCGAGTACCATCCTTAGTATCGGTATCAAGTTTTAATTTTCAGTATCGTGACAGGCCTAGTGTGTATGTATATATGTATGTGTGAGAAAGGGGAAGAAGAGAGAGAGAGAGACTGCATGTGAGTATGTGTGTGTGAGTGAGAGAGAGAGAGAAAAAGACATACGAATGTGCTGTTTGGGCCGAGTACAGCCAGCACTGCCCACTAAAACAGCTGAGAAGGTAAGTAGCAAGTAGTTAATCTCTGGCAGCAAGCTCTCTCCAACTCTCCACTGACCACACTGTAATCCCAAGCCAGATCAATGCGGGTTTAATCACCTATCCTGCTAGCACACAGCTAACCTCATGCAGAGAGGTGCCACAGAGCAGGAGAGAAAGCCACTTGTCACCTTCAGAATACCATCACCACATCCACAACTCCCCAGATGGAGAAGCTCTAGACTCTCTTCAACAGCCTGACAGCTGATGTTTATGAAGCATATAGCATTAGTAGAAGATAAATCTTTGAGAAACTGCGATACAAATGCAACAAACTGTCAATTAAATGGTAAGTAAAGGCAAAGTCTCAAACTTTATAGTAACTTTATAAAACAAGAAATATGGACTATTGTTTCATTGGTTTTGCAATGGTTTGTACATGCCCCAGCTGTTAACAACATTACACTGTTACACATTACATATTTCATTGTCGAACCTAGTCACTTAGAGGATAAAAATGGACACAGAAAGTATGTGCATTTAAGCTTGAAGTTGTATTAGTGACTTAAAGAAGAGCAGTGTATTGAGACTCATGAACAAAGAGGGGAATTCCACAAAACATCCGCCTAATTCAATTGCTGAGTAATTCAAAGTGGCTTAATGTGAAATTGTGTAGAGAAACTTAAGTTTCTTCAAAATGGAAATAAGAATCAGAGATCACAATATCTACAACAGTAAGTATCTAAGTATTTCTTTACTAGTTAAAATGACCAATGAAATCATCAACATAATATGTGATGCCAATACTGGCCTGAATGTACTCCTCTACCCTGAATGGATTTTACCACACAGACACATTTGACATCTGGTTCTTCACATGCACAAATGAAGCACAGTTCTGACCGGTAAGTTTCTCTATAACAACGCTTTTCACAACAAACCACTCTGAATAAATGTGTTTAATGCAGACACTTTGAAGCATTTATGGAATCCCCCTTTAATATTACAGAAACAGATATTAGATTCACCAAATAGAACAGACTGAAAAAGAGCAAGACTGCTCCACAATAGTCATCGCTACAATCAATCACGGACCCCTGCAAGGACGAGAGCCAGGGAGGGAGGACTCCGCAAGGTGACTTTGACAAGACTAGACGCCTCCGGGACAGCGTTGAAAAAGCCACAGAGGAAAAGTCAGCAAGGCTTCTGCGCTCGAAAACTCCCTATGCCTCAATCATTCATTCTGACCCTGAGTCCTGTCACTGAGACTTCCATATGTATAAGAATTTACTCCAACAATGCAAAATACCTAAAAAGGAAGGAAACTAATTACTAGAATCAAATGCCATAGTACCTGTGGACAGTCCTACATGCATCTGGTTCAGGGTTCGTGTGTTATGTCATGCTATTAGGCTTCAGCTTAAACTCTGGCGGGCAGAAATAAAGTGAAGAGCTGCAGAAGGCTTTTCTGAAAGGGGCTGTGGACATCAGGACATCAGGATATTTGCCATCTGGATCTCGTCTGCACAGTTGGCACTGTCTGTTCAAACGCTTTATGCATGCTCCACTATTGGGTATGGTAAATGCCACAGCCACTCACAACCTCTAGACTGAGATTTCTCTGGACTGATAGAACAGAACTGATATTAGACTGTTAAAACATAGTTCAAGATATAGACCATGTACATTTGTGTATGTGCGAGTGCGCACGTATGCCTCTGTATGGCAATAAAAGGGCATGAGATTAAAAAAAAAAAAAACTTGCTATGGAACAAGAGATGTGCCACCATTGCTCCACCGCCCCACGGTTGTGTGTGGTAGAAGCGTTGTAACATAATTACTGCTGGGACGCTCCAATTCCCAGTGATCCATTTGCGTCAGTCAGGTTTCCAAGCCGAGCCGATGAATGGATTCTCAGTTTCTCAAGGATAAAGTGATGACCCTCACCAAGCAGATCTATTTCATGCAGGGAGGCCATACTCCTGGTGGATTTTTTTTTGCTAATGCTAATTGTAGAGCATTTAGGATTTTTTTGTGGATAAATGCATGTCAGTTTGCAAAGACATAACATGTAGTGAGTGAAGCTATGAGCCGCAAAACTTAACTTAAAACTGTAACAGTTGAACTTAATTTCAAATCACAAAACAATGCAGCTACTATACTGATTCATTTAATTAAGTTTCAAATGAGATTGCATTTTTTGTGCATTATGTTATAAAACAAACTGATGCTTCTGACTGTTTATTCAAAAAAGGCCAAGCTTTCACCAGCTCTCTACTCCATCACAGTGCCTCATAGTCAAGAAAGAAGTGTGAGCTGAGTTCTGAAATGATTTTGTCTCCAAAATTCATCATGACAGTAGGCCAATGTAATGATCTGTGGTCTTGACACTGAAGATGGTGTTGTACTTTAAGGATCACCTTCAAGGAATACTTGAAGGATATTTTTTTCTAACTTTTGCAAACTTCTGTCTTGTTAGTATTTTTCCTAAACTGGTGAACACTATGGGTTGAGCTGAAAGAAGGCGCAGAACGTTTGGCACTCAATCTCGGATATTTCAAAGCCTTTTATGAATCTGTCAATATATGAATCATCCCTGCTTGAGGCGAATCGCTGAAACAATATACTTTAAATGAAGACCTTCCTTTCTTCTCAGTCTCTCACACACAAAACGCAAGCTCAAACACACATTCCTGCACTCAAACAACACTTCGTTTTCACCAAAGTTTGCATGAAAGCATTCTTCTGGACGTGCCATGTGAAGTGATGGCATGTGTCCCTGGCTCGTTTGGCAACGCTATCCATTAGCATAGAGAAGGGAATGAGGGAAAGACAGGACCTGAGAGGCAGAGAGACAGAAACAGCGAGAGAGAATCGTCACTAGAGATAACTAATCCCACTGAAGCTTTGAGAAGTGCCAGCCTCCACCTAAGCCCCCGCCCCCCTTGCCCCCAAAGGCAGCCTGCGAGCTGTGTTAAGTGGCATGGCAGCCTTTTGATGTTGCCCAGATCCCAACTCAGAAATGGTAAACAGTGCAGATGAATCGACATCTATCTCCTGGGGGAATGAAGCACATGAGGATATTAGAGATGCCACGCGTTAATGCGCTCCTGCACCACACACACGCACACACAAACACACACAGACAAATCAAAGAATACAAAGATGACACAGCCATGCACATGAGGTACTAGAAATCTCTACTAGAATCATGCCCCATCTCTGCCTGAGAAGACATACCATACTGGAAAAAACACCCAGTGTGGTTACATCAGAGAACAGAGCTATTTCCCTACGTTCAGACACAGAGCAAAGGCTTTATTTTTGTAACTCTGCAGCAGTTTTGCCCTCCCTCTTATTGGTGGGTACTTCTGCTTTTTTACGAGAAAACTTTCAAATGGCTTAGAATAAATATTTGATACTATGCTCTTCCCTTTATGACATTTCTATCCTCTTCATAGTGGCTATGTTCCACAATGCTACATTATATAAAAGGTTTATGCAACCCAGGACGCGTGGAAGCCTGTGACTCACAAACTAG
The DNA here is from genome assembly GCA_037974465.1 of Brachypetersius altus. Classification (NCBI taxonomy): domain Eukaryota; kingdom Metazoa; phylum Chordata; class Actinopteri; order Characiformes; family Alestidae; genus Brachypetersius; species Brachypetersius altus. The sequence continues at coordinate 1,018,115 of JBBPDB010000019.1, read as the reverse complement.
GAAAGGTTGTGAACTGATGAGATTTTTTTTTTATAGAAAAATTGATGCACAATAATCTCTCACCAGATGCACACAAATGGGGTATCAGATAAAAGATTGATATCCAATGGCAGAAACACGACAGCTGAATGGTAAGCTCACCAGTCAAAAAAGGCACTTGCATTATTTATTTTCTAATACTTGGCAAGGTGTACCTCAGAATTAATCCTGTGAGGTAAGGATTACACCTATCCGGATAGTCCCTGTCCATTTTAGTTCACTCTTCCACGGACCAGACACACATTTCAGCCAGAGTTCACATGTACCTGCTTTGGCATTTCACTTGCAAGCCCACACTGAGAACCAGTCTGAGGTCTGGTGATTTTGCTGATCAGTCAATGTGTCTTATTTTCTTAGAGGAATGTGGTAGCATGTGGTGCTCTGTTGGGTTTTCTGCTTAGGTTTAAGACACAAAGAATAATTCATACAGTAACTCGTGGCTGGTGTAATCCCTACCTAAAAGGGTGGATGCTGTTAAAATGAGAGAATGAGTGACCAAAAGAAATTATGCAAGTGACTAAGTGCATGTGAGTTTCTTCAAATAATAATAATAATAATAATAATAATAATAATAATAGCCTTTTGTGCAGAGGACTTTTCACCTTTTGGATTTGACAAAACAACTTGACAGCAGTTCAAGCCACAACCACCCCGGCAAGTCTCATTGGGGCAGCTAAACAAAAACAAAAATTGCTCTGAACCCTTCAATTTTCTCAGGCCACAACCACAAAAAAAGAAAACAACTGGCAAATCTATCCAACCCATTTGGTTCATTATAGCCCAAAAAGCTAAAATGGTATAATTCATTCAGGGTTCACTTGGTTTTGAATTTTGTGTTAAGTTTTTGGATGGCTGAAACCACGGGCAATTTTGCACTGCCTGATGAAAAACTAGAAACGATACAGAAAGGAGGATAAGTGTCACTGCAGCATCCAGAGAGGATTTGAAAAGAGCTCTGCTGTGTCTCGTCTTTTTTTCTGCTTCCATTCAGCGCAGCAGATGAGTAACATTTTCATTTTAAAATATAGATGTGTTCTTACATAAACATCTGTTTCTGTTTATGCAATGCGGCCTTCAATGGAGGCTCTTCCTTAGAAAACGCACTGCTCTAAACCTGTACGTACTGAAACCTTGAAAAAGGATCTACACGCCCCTACTTTAGAATTATCTTCCAATTAAACATCCATGTTTCTGTGCAGAAACTGTAGAATTAAGTCTCCTTGGGCCCAGCAAACATGAACAGCAGCTGGCGGGAGCAGAAACAGATTGAATACACTGAACACAATGACCTTGAATACAAAGAACACATTTACTAAAAGCATGTCACTGCAATTGTGCAAGCGACTGAAGGACTTACCCAGATATGAATTACAGGACATTTACAAAACCTCACAGTGTATGACACACCTGATAGAGAAAACAGATATAGAGATACAGAGAGGAAATACTGAGTTATAAAGCATGATACAAAGCCTAGTAACGCAGCCAAAACAAGAGGAGGGCAGTTAGACCTTGCTGGAGTGCCACTGACTGAGCCGTACCAAAAAAGCGATCTTTCACTTGTATTGTTATGAGGTTGAAAAGCTTTTCAGAGTACTGGCAAAATCATTTTCAGTTCAATGATACATTACAGAGCAATACTTTTTATTAAAATACATAAATAATAAACATTATCGCAACAGTCATTTAGGTATTTCAATAAATCTGTATAACAATATATTTCCAAATTAAAATGCTAAGCAGCTGAACTTTGACAGGTTTGTAACAATAGTGATGAATGGGCACCAACAGTAGCTTGACTGCACAAAAAAAACACTCTAACATTCAATCTAGCCCCATTTTTCTAAACCAAGTTAATCTGGCTTTCTAACCCATTCCAAATCTGATCAGCACTGTCCAACAAATACCAAGTTTGTCATTACTAATCAGTTCTATTAGAAAAAGATGTTATGCCTGCTAATTTGTCACCAAAAACATGCGTGCTTTGGGGAATAGGTGAATTGAGTACTCTAAATTGCCCATAGGTGTGAATGGTTGTCTGTCCCTATATGTGGCCCTGCGACGTGCTGGCGACTGTCCAGGGTGTACCCCGCCTTCG
>JBBPDB010000019.1:966357-988387 GCA_037974465.1 Brachypetersius altus | reverse complement strand
ATATACAATTTAAAACTGAGAATGCATCACCATTACATAGACCTAACTATACGTTAAAGGGATTAGATGGGGGACACGTTTTGGATGTTATATTTTAGAACATTTTTGAAAGTTTAATTGAAAATATTCAATATTTCTTATATATTTCTTTGGTATGTACAACATACCTACACACAACATGCTCGAGTCGCTCCTGATACTAGTGTAACTAACCTTTCTGTGTCTGTAAATCACTGCAGTGATGGGTTTATTTGATTATTTTCCTGTTAATTTGAGTCTGCAGCTCCTCCCCATACATCCACACAGTAAACTGTGCAATAGCCTGATGCTACATTTCTGTGCAATTTCTTATCAGGTTTAAATCATTATCATGATGTGTATCACTATTATTATCTTATTATTACATGCAATAGTCTACCCTGTGCAATATCAGGTGCTAAAACATGATTATGTGCAATTTCCTTTTGTGTGTAATCGCCTTACCATGTGCAGTTTTCTAAATGGGTGCTAAATCATTTAATTTTGTGCAATAGTCTATCACTATGTCATTATCGCTTACATACTAACTGATCTCTACTATATGCAATAATATACTTCTAAGCACTGTCGGTGTTATTAGCAATTCACTTAACTTGACGATACTTATGTATGGTATTTATACCCATCAGTTGTGTATAGAGCATAGTGTGTTTAATTTCATATAGTTTTTTCTGCACATTTATACATTTAAAATTATATTTTATATTGTACTAGATTCTGTGTCTGTGTGTGTCTTCGCAGTAATAAGATTTCCTCATGGATCAATTAAGTTTTCTGACTCTGATTCAGTCATCCTGAAGCTGGCGCTGTCTGTAAGAGTAATGCCACCAAAGGCTGACCACACTTAGCAAGCACTCATTGGCACCAGGGGCTTTACTGCCCACTCTAAACCCCCAGACCCCAGCCACCTGTGATCCTGAGATTAGTGTTAGCCCTGTGGGACATATTTCCTTGTGCCCCTGCTCCGCTCAATTTGAACTTCCAGCTCTCACTGAATGCCTGAGGTCTATGAAAGCCCTCTGCATGCAGCCATACTGTCATTACCTGGTTATTGAAATTTCACACTGTTATGTTCATACACACAGGCATAAATGTCACTGAACATGTGTTACTGGAAATTTAGAGATGAGTTACAGTTAATTCCTCATTAAAAGCACAGGGATGTTGCACTCCAAGTTGGTCCACATGCATTCTGAAACTTCTACTGTAATCATCATTTTGTTAGAAACTACAATACAGCAGATGTACGTGTGCCCATCCACACACACAAAATGTACATATTATTGCACAAAAGCACATTCATGCCACAAGTCAATATTTGACTGTACCTCGGCCCCTAACCCCAAGCCATCCCGCATCTCACCTGTATCTACAGAGTTACAGACGCCTTCACAGAACCGGCTGTTTAGGCCTCGTCCACGTGCCTCTCTCTCAGCTTGAGTTGGGCCACTTCTTCCCTTTCCTACAAGGAAACTTCCTTTAACCTCAACAATTTTCCCTCTCTTCTTTCATTCCTGTCTCCCTCTCTCTCTCTATCTCTTTTTCCTGTTCTCCCCCTCCTTTTCCTTTCGCTTTCCTCAAAGCCAGACCAGCTGGCTTTGGAAGGCTTCCTTCTCGCCCCTGTGAGGCTTTCCTTCACACTCTCTGCCTCCTCTTGTCCCCCGGTCTTTCTGCCGGGAGGGAGCTGGGCGACAGGAGTTTGAAGGGTAGGGTCCCAGATGGACGCACACACTCTGGGCATGCGTGTGTGTGACAGGGCTTGGCTCAGGGGAGAGCCTGGACCAGCCGCAGCTGTCACTCAGTCGCCCCATGAGTGCTGGCTCCATTTTTGTTTTATGTTTTGATTAGTAGTATGCCTGATTTTGAAATTGGTCTGATAAGGGTCAAAGATTATAGGACAATTGCTTAATTCAGTATTAATGTGACAAGACAACACTAAATGACTTTATATACAGTTTTTATTATCACCATTAACTTATTACATTAGTTAAACTATATTAATCTTATTTATATGCACAAAATACATGAACGGTATGTATCTAGCATACTGCGAATTACTACTATGAAATTAATCATCACTGAATTAAACCATTTCTACTTCTCCATTTCTGATATTTTTTTTCATTGAAATCATCTGAAAATGAAAAACATTTGGAAAGATGCCCTTCACACTATGTAAAAATTCCATAAAGGTCAATAGAACTCTGGTTACATTAACTTGCACTTAAAAATATATATATATATTTTTTAAATTTTTTACATTTTTTAAAGGTACAAGGCAACAAGTTATGACGGCAACACAATATATGAGTTACAAAAGTGAGTAAAAGTGAGTGAGTGTTGGCCCATGCAGATCCCTTACGCATTAAACTAAACAAAAGTTAGAAAAGAAGAGCCAAAAATAACACTTTATATTTCGGACCATCAAGTCAAGTAATTTGGTATTGATGGGTCAATGAGATCCAGAAAACCACAGAAGTTTTATAGAATATGCTCTGATAGGAGACAGCTGACATTTTCAGCATTGTGCCAGACCACAAATAGCTCCAGACTACAGGGCTACTACGCCACCAATTAAAAAGGGATTGTACAATGGGCCTTACACAACAAACTCCAAAAAGTCAGGGGAGGATTCACTGTGCCAGCTCGAAAAGAGCAGGGCACTTTTATTCCTCCATTTTTGACTGACTCGAGTCTCCAACAGTCACGCCCAAACTGAAGGTCACCATTTTGACTGCAAGTCCTTGCATCATGCATCATTATCTTTCTCCTAATTAGAGGAACTAGCCCCAAAAGCCCAAAATGTCTTTTGTAGGCCGCCACGGTCCCAGACTGTCTCAGCAGTGAGTGACTTTCTCCTTTCAGTGGCAGCAGAACTCAGACATACGTCGAGGTGGTTTGTGTGTTATTCACTGTCAATGAAAAAGAGTGATTGGCCTCTTCCAATAAAAAAAGTATGATCTGATTCCCATATGGTACTGTCTTCCACTGAAATGAACCAACAGTGGAAAACGCAGCCAGTTCAGGAACGACAGCAATCAACAATTTCTGAATTTATGAACTTATCATTTCACCAGTCCTGGCATGCCAGAGTAACCACAGCAGACAGTCAGAAGGTGAGGAGATGTAACCGAGCGAGGAGTGGATCTGGCGCTAAGGCATGGCGCTCTGTGTCAATGCAGACATTGGCTGTGTGTTAGATAACTATGTAGGGACTCTAAAAATACTCTGTGTCTCACAGTCTGGTTTAGCTCTCTCATTACTGCCTGTAATTAACACTGAGCATGCCATGCCAGCTCCTTGCACAGAACACCACACAACTGTCACATACTCATATGGATCAAAACTGCTAAAGTTTGCAGAGTGACTCTACTTTTTTTCTGGCCTTCCAACATCAGGATTTACTGGCAACTGTAAGGGGTTTTACATTTCTGTTCTGATCTGAAACATCAACAGAACTCCTTTACTTCCATTGTTAATATATTTTCTATTTCTTTTGAAAAATGTATTTTCATAAAAGTCCCTTTGTCCTAGTGTTTCATAAAAAATTTTTTTTCCTAGTGTTGTCAACAGTTCAGTTACATATACTCTCCCAGCACGCAGTGGTTGCTAATGAGGAGAAATCCCATGAGAAAACAGTGCTCAGGCTTCCATGTTATGCTCTATTCCTGAACGCGTGTTCAGTTCTTCTATTGTATTTTCGTCCGTTAGTGTAGCTTCCAAAAATGGTAGGCACACTCTAATTATCTCACCATTTGGTGAAGCTACTGTATGGTGCTATTTATAAAAAAAAGGAGCCAGACATTCTGCATTAACTGTACCGAGTTCATTAAAAATTGAGCAAGGTCAGAAAATGAAGCTCCTCTTCTCGTTATTCATTTTGTCCCTAATTTCATGAATTATTTCATTAATCAAGCAAAATGTCTGTGGAATAATTCACCCTGACATGCTGTTGACAGGTAACATTAGCAGAATTCGGCTTGATAAACAGAAAACCTACATCAGAGTCATTTTAGCACATTATAAAGCTTGCATTTTGAAACTTTAAGATTAAAATGAGGGGTGTTCGTGCAGACGGATCTTTCTATGGATATCTGAGCCATTCTCCACCCTAACCTATTTATAAAATTGATATGGAAGTCGGCTTCAATGCAGTTCTGCATCAGCTTAAATGTCACACTCTAATATTCTTCATACACATACTGAGACTTCAGAATCAAACAGTTCAACCTGACATTTTGGCCAAAAAGGAGTTATTGGCAAAAAATATATACTCAGACAGTTCTTCTTTACTGCATGAGTCTGAAATCTAAGAGCTAAATTTAAGTAGATTTGTGACATTGGTGCCATGGTTCTCAGAACTAAACTTTTGTCCATGGGCTTAAAGAACTGACTTTGTTCAAGTTTCCATTTCTAAAGTTCATTTATATTTCATTTCGTTAATGAGGAGTGAGATCAAGATGCCAGAAGTGTGATTAGATATGCTGCTATCTATTGCAGCCCATTTCATCCCAAAAAGTATTAAGACTGTCTGCAAACATTATATACAGTACAGAATATACAGTACTATACAGTCAGAGACCACAATTTTTTTATTTATTTAGGGTCAAGCGGGGCATTAAGTGTACTTCTAAAAAAAAAAAAAAAGTTTCTATATTATAAACTAGGGATGCACCGAAAGTATTTTATTTGTATTTTTTTAAAACTGAAAACCAAAAATGAGGAAACCAAAACCCAGAAACAAATTATTATACCAAGCATTGCATTTACATAAATTAATGTTCACAGAATAAATCTGTTACAAAACTATGAAAATATTTATTTAGCTTTCAAACAATGCACAATATAAAATAACATATGAAATAAAATATTTTACTTGGCCCCACTCATGATAGCCTAAAGTGAAAGTGACCAGTGTCATATGTGAACACACCACTGCACACAGTGTGAACAGCACAAAATTCTTCCTCTGCATTTAACCCATTCACCAAGAGAAGCAGGGGGCAGCCATGAACACGGCGCCCGGGGAGCAGTGCATGGGGACGGTACCTTGCTCAGGGTGCCTCAGCGGTGCCTAGCGGTCTTGGGAATCGAACGCGGACTTTCTGGTCGCAGGGCGACCAGGTCTTGCCTCTTCTCTACTTTCTACTTTGCATGGCGATCAGGATGTTCTGATTTTAAATGATAAATTAATCCTGACGTTGGGAACGTCTTCGAGGATGCACCCACTCTAGAAATTTTGGCATTCCACACTTTACAAGTGCCTTCCTTAGATATATTGAAATGCGCCCGCACAGCAGACATGTTGACTCCAATCCAATCTGGCACGTGCAGGTGGCGGTTGTTAACTGCGTCATTCCTGTTTCGGTCGTGTAAAAAAGTGAATTTTTGCCATTTTCGGTGCATTCATATAATAAACAATTTAAATATTTGTTAGAAACATTTGTATGTCCTAGGGAAATGTTATGCTGAATTTAATAACCTAGTGTGGCCTGTTGTGCAAAGGATATTGTGCACTAAAATTCTATATTTACATTTATTCGCTGTAGAATATACTTATTTATACTCAGATAATCAAGAAAATATGTCATTTGACCAGCCCTGTTGAAACATTTGCCTACAACTATATTCTGTTCAAGCTCATCCCTCTGTCTAGTTCAGTTTTCTGAGCATCAAGATTAAGATAAGATTAAGGTAGGCCTATAAAGAATATTGTTCCCAGGGGTCCCCAAGACCATGGTACCATACTGAATTAAATGGATTTTATTACAATTTACAATAATCAGATCAATGTAATCCACTTCACCTGTCAGTTACTACTACATTTTCACTATTTGACTTAATGTACCTTCCTGCAAACTTATTTCTACCCAACCCTTATTTCAATCTGAAACCCAGTTGATTACAGCTGTGTCCAACCAGCAAACACTGTTCCCAAAGCTCTCACTTACATTAAATTACCCTTCGAATAAAAGTTCACACAAGGAACTACTCAAACACACCTCATCTGCCTTACACCTTATATCTTACATGCATGTAAACTGCTAAACTAAGGGATTTCGGAGGGGAATAGATAGAAGATAATCAAACCTGTACAAAGAAGGGGAAAGTTAAGAAAAATAAAGATAAAAAAGAAGTGTCTCCTTGACTTTATGTGAAAATTCTTGCAACTCCAAGAGTGTTTTTCTATGGCACTTTTATTTTTAAGAGGGCTCTTAAAAATTGATTTGAATAAATCCATATGGGTATTTATGTTTACCTTTATGCAGTAAGATCACCCTCCACAAGACAAGACTGGCTGGATATTACTGGTTGGTGGTTTATTCTCAGAACAGCATTGAGACTGATGTGTATTAAAGCTCCAGCAGCAATGCTATGTATGATCCATACATAAAACTGATGCATAAAACACACACACACACATACACACACACACACTTCAGTGTCACTGCTGTGCTGAGAATGATCTGCCATCCAAATGATACCTACTCACTCCTGATCCAGTAGGTGTCTTGACTTTTGACAACCAGGGTAAAGGGGGCTAACAAATCCCAAGGAGCAAGGAGCAGATGGACTACAGTCTGTAACTGTAAACTACACCATGTATAACAAGGTCCTTACAACTTCTTCCCCATCAAATTAAAGGACTTTTCAAGAACGTTCCAGGATCAGTGTCAAATTCAAGAACCCACACAGCACAGTTTCAGACATGGATCAAGGTTAATTACAGCCACAACACTTCACTTCATGTTAGCATTCTTGCTTGCCTGCCACTGTTTAACCTGCATTGTTTGGCTTCAATCACTCATGCACTTTCTCGAGGCAGGTGGCACACGAAACAAGGACACAAAGACACACAGGAGACACACATAAACTCCTAAGGTTAAGACCAACTATGAATGTTAATTTAAATGAATATATCAAAATAACTTTCTTTTCTCTTTTTGTAAAAAAGACTTAAAAATTCAAGGGCTTTTCTTTTTATTCTCAAATTTTCATTCATAAACTTTCGAGGGTTTGATGTATAAGCTTGGCACACCTAAGTGGTTCATCTATTTTCTGGGGGAGCTTTTGCTAAAAATGAATGGATTGTATTTAATGGTCATCATGACTGTAAATTAACTAAACGAAAGGTGGCACCTGAATTTTGTACAGAACTGACATTTGTGAAACATAAATACGAACAAAATGTACACCTGCTCTAGTGGAGGGCTCTTGTGAAGATTAAAATATGCAGTGAATCACAGCTTCCCATCTGATTAAATGTGGCTGGGCGCAAATTTAACCTCGAACACGTAAAGAAAACTCACATTCCAAAATGTATTTGAGATGCAGACTCTTGTGACTTCATGTTTATGGGCTTTGTTTCTCAGTTTGCTGTATGTGAATAACAAGGTCTCGGATTTCTTCAGACTGCCATGGCAGTGGCTGCACAGTAGCAGTCTTGCACTTGGATGAAAATGCAGCAGCCAGGGTGATTACTACTTTAGAGGTTGCGAGGATTTATTGGCAAAGGGTGATGAACGACACAGACCTTTCTCAATTAAGGACCAGCAGATTATTAAAAAGCAAGCATGAAGAATATGCCAGCTATCACAAATAAAGGTCAATGGGCTTGCAATTAACATGTTCATCCCACGCAGTCAGGGTTCAGAAGCTTTGTCCTGTGACCGTGTGTATTAAAGCATTTGATTGCATCTGAGTGCTAGTGACTTATCAGACACTTTGTCTATGCAAGTATTTAAAGTGCCCTCGTCATGGAAAATTGAGTTTTTGACTTTTTTGAACTGAAAGACTTTAATGTAAACACTGCTGATGTTCCAGAACATACCATTCACTCTCAACCTTATTCAGTCTATAAAGGGAAAATAAGCTGCAACTAAAACATTGTGTGAACCTGTAGTTTTTGTGATATCATAAAAACTGGCATTTACATGTATACACTCAATCAGCATGTAAGAGCTTAAGCATCCCCCATTCATTTCAAGGCTATATGGAGTGTTTCAGCCTGGACTGTTTTTGAATGAGGCAGAGAGTAGCCTTTCAGCCCAGAGGTCACTTACGCATATCAGTCACAAAGGCACAGTAACCAAGCAGTCTGTTTAATACAATTAAAGGATAAAGAAATGATGGATAATGATCATCTTGAAATGAATTAGGATTGTTTTTGATACAAACCCATATACCTCATGAATGGGCCTCAAAATAGAATCAAAAATAATAGATGTAAAATGTAAGATATGGGCCAACTAAATTTGCAAAAAAGTTTGTATTCTTTTTTTTTTTTTACAAAAAAAACCTGCATACCGTGTTATAAATATTTAAAAATTTTCAAATAAAAGAATGCAGATGAACAACAATTTTTTACAGTTCATAGTGTGCACAAAATTACAGGTCACTCAAGGCACATCAACAATCCTCAAAGTTTAAGTCTAAGTTAACAGCTTCTATTTCCTTAAAGTGTTGATAGCATTACCACAGTATTTTACTAATAGAAGTATTCAGATAATTAAGTAAGATGCATTCTACTGAATAAACCTCTTAAAAAGTTTATTTTAAAAAAACAGCTCTAGCCTGTATAGTACCTGGGCAGTTGCTCATAGGCACCCATACCTAAATTCGCCACTGTAACCAATCAAGACTTTGCTTTTTAGTACTGAACAATCCCAGAAGCCAACATAAGAATACTAAATTGCTTGCTAAAATCTGCAGAGATGCTGAGCTTTCCAGACACTGCATTTTTCTTTGAATTGCACCAGCTAAAGTACACCAAATTCAACACATCTGAGATCTTTTGATTGTTAAAAAATTACCAGGGATGCAAGCACTCTGCTACTTTCATCAACCTGTCACTGTATAAAATATTGTCTAACTCTGACTCTGTACTACTCTTGTCTAAATCTTTTGTCCAAGCCGCTGGTAGCCTAGTGGTTAGGGCATTCGCCCTGTGATCAGAAAGTCCGGGTTCGATTCTCAAGACCACTAGGCACCTCTGAGGTACCCTGAGCAAGGTACCGTCCCCACACACTGCTCCCCGGTCGCCGTGTTCCTGGCTGCCCCCTGCTTCACTTGGTGAATGGGTTAAATGCAGAGGTTTCATTTCATGCTGTTCATGCTGTGGTGTGTTCATGTATGACAGAATGGTCACTTTTACTTACTCTGTACTACAGAACATGTATCACAACCAAAGAAGTAAATCTTGAACTTCTTTAAGGCTGACTGGTTTGTCAGTTTGAATTAAGTTGCCAATGACAGCACTCAATATTTTGTTACTATTATTTTATTGTTCACCTGTCAGTATTAGCTGCAGCTCATCCTGCATGAATGATGTGAGTGTCAAGTATTCAAACAGGCAGATTATGAGGACATCACGCCACTAAGAGTAAAGCATGCTCTTAAGGTGTGGCCTATTTCTTTTGGTTCACTGTAACACTGCATTCCCACCAGCCAGAAACTGAACCAGAGGTTGTGTATAGACACATGACAAAACTACTAAAAAAAAAGTGATCACAAAGGACGAAAGAACCTCAATTATCCACGTATCCACATACATTTACGATATTTTCTTTTTTACTGTAGTTATCATCATGGCAATCGTGGATTTCAGTCGATCTTTGGTTAGTCAAAACGTTTCTGTGTAATAATAAGCTCACGTCTTTCATTATTACTCATTGTTTTTTCATTAGTCAGCTGTTACTATTTTGCTACCAGAGGAGTACGGGTTCCCCTTTTAAGGCTTGCTTCCTCTCAAGTTTTCTTGCTCTTACTCTGAAGGTTTTCTCTTTGCTATGGTCGCTTGCATGTTTGCATGCTTGGGCTTGGACCCAGGTTTCTGTAAAGCTGCTACATGACATTATATAAATAAACAGATTGATATAAATAAATCCAAGCCGTGGATAAAAAGTGGTATTTTAAAAAGTGAAAGCTCGCTGGCAGGTATGTCTGCTCCAGTCCTCCACAGCCAGAGAGACAGCTCAGTTTGTGGAAGGGTTTGTCAGGAACAAATACATTCGCACAAGCTCTTCTGAGATGATTCATACATCCTCGTCTATCCTCCAGCTACAGACTTCTGAGCGCACCTTTGGCATGTTCTGCATTTGAAAACAGTCATGGCTCATAATTAGGCTTTGCTGAGTCTTCTTCAGCTGACGTGCTATCAACGGAAGGATCCAGCAGGTGCTGTCATGTTGCATTCTGACTGTTGTGAGAGCAAATAAAAGACAAGTAGGAGCAAACCTGCATCCCTAGACTGTCAAGGCCTAAAGAATGTGACTGCAAGACCAGCGCATTATTCATGTCTTTCTTTATTGATGTTTTATTCGTTTACTTTTGTATCCATTTGAAAAGCATCCATTAGCCACTGGCAAAACATGAGCAGCTGTGATACCAAGCCTGGGAAGAATTCTGTAGAAGACTTTTCGCTGAGTGTTGGTGCCTGAACAGACACTCCACACCCGCTGTGGTTATTCTATAAAATAAACAAAGACCGTTTCACAGGGAGGAATCCTCATGCAGTTTGCTTTGGCTCTCACACCCTTGCTGTAATCAGTGTGGTTCTTTCTACAAGCAGCCTTTAAAGACTCCCATGGTATTGTTTGTCCAGATGCTGGGCCTAGAGACTTTAGTAGTATGCACCCATACTGAAAATAACAAATCCCCCTGACCATATTTTCCCAAAGCTGTCACTTAACTAGGAACAACATGATCATGTCATCTGAACATTAAGGAAATAAATAAATTAGCTGTTGTATTTTGCTTAATATTGAGAATAATCACATCTTGTTGTATTTTGTGAAGTAAACCTTCACCACTATGCTTCATGTTCTTGTATGGCAGCATCTGTCACAGCAACATGATTGGTATTGAATGTGCAGCATTGGCTTCATAAAAGATGATTTAAACAAATACATAAAGCTAGTTTATGTTTTCTGCTTGTTTTCTTGTTCTGGGATTATGGTAGGGAAAGCTTTTGTTCTCTCACACCCCTGCGGTGCTATTGAAGACACCCAGTCTGAGGCAGGCAATTTGACTCATACTATAGACCAGTCGCTCTCTCTCTGCCAGCCTAATCCCAGCAAAAGACTTAGGTATTCATGTCTTACAAATGCGCTGGAGCAAAAAAAATAAAATCCTTAACTCCCTTTTGCCAATGCGGCGGTGCAGGAGCGAGCACATTTTCAACTGTAATAAGCCATTCAAATTACCCAGCCTAGTAAATGCTTTGTTTCCTGCGCTGAAACGACAGGAGCTGCCACCCCCAGCACATGTGGATAAGTTTTATTCAAGTAGAGTCCTTTATTTCTGCTTTTTTTTTCACCCTCTCTCTCTCATACTCAGTAAACAGTGGCTCTCGGAGATGTGCAACTGTGTCTCGAGTGCAGGTAATAAATTTGTGTGTCGAGTCTGTGCGTCACAGATTAAGCATGTTTTGTTTCGGCGGGTGATTTATGAGGGCGACGCCGGTGCAGCGCACTTGGCAGTGAGTTTTGATGATGGCGCAGCGGGAGCAGGAGGGGCAGAAGAGAGGAGGAGTGGAGGGAGGGGGGCAGGTGTCAGATTTGTATTACAGAATGACTGATCCATAGCTGCTCGGAGGATGCCCGCCGTAACACACACCTCCACCATTAATCACACACAAGCTCCTCCACAAACCTTCTGGCCTTCCCCCTCCTCTTGCATAGCCTCATGTTGCCAGGAAACTGCAAGAAAGTACCCCATAAGACCCTTTACACCTGAACCTGCTCTCTATGGGCATCCCAGATTTTTTCCCCCTGCTCCTCCAAGCCTTAGAGATAGAGTGTAGTTAAAGCAATAGTTTATCTAAGATGGTGGCACATGTGCTATGGGAGGCCCTACATCTCCCCAGGTTTTGCGATTGAGCAGTCGTTTGTTAACTTTTTCCAGTTCTTCTCTCTGTACTGTTGTGCAAACAAATCATATAGCTAGCAAGAACTTAGAGGCATTGGAACTTTTAGAGAACCGCAGACCAGAGAACCAGCTCCACTGAAAAGAAGAGCCCCGCAGTGGCACCAAAACTCTTAAGAAACACAAGGGAAGTGGGAACCAATTGAGCTAGGCTAAAGCTAACCCCCTCAGAAGCTGCCTCAAATCCAGCCTACCTTCCACATTAGATCCCCATCAGTTTGCCGTATCCACAGCATTTCACTCCACCATGACTCACCTAGACAATAACAATGCCTACATTATCCTATGTTATGCATTGACTTTAGTTCAGCATTTAATACCATCCTCTACCTTCTCTCATTACTAACTTAATGCCCTTCGCATCAACACTTCCCTTAGCAACTGGACATGGCTAGACCTCCTAACCACCAGACCCCAGTTTGTTAAACAAACTCTCCTCCACCACTTTAATCTTGAACACCATATGATTCTGTGCTCATTCTGTGCTTAACCCTGATCTGTTTTGTACATATTTAATTATTTATTATCAATATGCAACAAGCACAATTTATTATTATCTATTGTCAATACACCAGGTGCATACCTATTGCACATATCTGTGAATACCTTACTTTGTTGAACAGCCTTTTGTTGTACAATGACAATAAAGTTGAATCCAACATAACTTCTTCTAATCCAAATATCAAATATGAACAATTACTTATTTTGTTATTGTTTTGTTGTATTTTTAGTTTTGCATAGTTTAATTTTGTACTGCAAAAAGGACATCTGGTCTTCAAACTGTGAGTCACAATCCTGCTTCCACAATTCTCCAGGCACAGGCACAAGGCACAGACTTAGTGATAATTTCCACTGCTGAGGAGCCAGTTCAGTTCATCCCTCAAATGAGTAACACTGAGATAAATAACTGATCATCAGATTGATACATTAGTCTGCTCAGGCTTCAGAAGAGATATTCTTTAGATTACTTCTAACAAGCAGGTTCTGTACTGCAATGATTTCAGCATTCAAAAAACTAAAATATAAGATAATAAACATATCCTGGCACTGCCTTTTCAAAACCTAACATACTGAATAGAAACTCTCTTTATAAGTTTCCTGAATGCATGCATTCTGTAACATCCCAACCCAAGTCACAATGTGGGTTGTGAGGAAGCTGTATCGAATGGATATTTTGTTCCTATTAAGTGCAAATGAAATATTTTAGATCAAAAGTTGTAACCAGTACATCTCTGCACTTTTACGCATACAGCATTCTTACGTTATGAAGGTGGATTATCATACGGGCAGCAAGTAGCAACCAAAGAGGACATCAAACAGGGGCAAACAAGTGCTGTCATTGAATATAAACTAAAATTTTTTTTTATCATGTCTGCTTAAAGTGAAGTGAAAACATCTTAAACAACTGTTTTGACATGTCTTTTTTCACTTCACAAAATATTTGGAAGCTTACGAGACAAACACCACCTGTATGTCTGGATTCTCAAAGTTTCGGAACCCATGCCCTTAAAAATCTCGCAGCAGACACTTTTTAGAGAACCATTTGTGTAAATGAGGTCTGTGTGTTAGCGAATAATAACGTCACACTTTAAAGAACCATACAATGTAGTTTTTGACCCTAAAGATTTAGTTGTGATGACAAATAAGGGTTTAGTAGAGCTGCCACAGAGGATTCTTCGCCATAGAAGAACTATGGCTGTGCCCGTAAAGAACAGTTTCAAAGAACAGTTCAGCATTTTCCACTTACCTCAGATATGGTTAATCAGCCAAGATATGTTTGGATTTAAAATTTTGTTAAGTTTAGCCCTGGAGCTGTGAGGCTAACACCACCAACAAACACTTGAAGACACAAAAATAGTCACCTAAATCTTTTCTGTAAATGCATCTGTTGTGGCCCATTTACAGTGTTGTATCATTTACAGTGTTGTATCATTTACAGTGATAAATCAGCTATTTATTTTGGTTGATGTACGGATAAGGTTACGTTTTTCTCAACCCTCTCAGATGAATTTTTGTTCTTCATTAAGGTGAAACAGACTTACTAATGCGGTTTGGGACACAGTATGACTATAACATGGACAATAAATGGGCTATAAAAATGAACAAAACCTCCTTGCTTCAGGCAGCCACTTCAGACAAAACCAGGGAGACTGAAAAAAACAGTCTTGGATCAGATCCCTCCATTTTTATGACCGTCATTTAACAAAAACGATCCCAGATTAGTACACCAACTTCCAGTGTCTTATTGTAAAAACAGCTGCAGCAAAGTTCTGTTAATTTTTATAGCGCACAGTAAGTCGTACTTTTTCACAAACCACATCCACAAATCTGTGCTTTAAATATTAGTGAATAATAATGTCACACTTTAGGGTCAAAAACTACATTGTCTGGAGGTTCTTTAAAGATGGGTGTTGTGATGACAAATATGGGCTTAAAACCAATCATTGGTAGTTTCTACATATTGTTAGCATTCTAAAAAATATAGCTGCCACAGAGGATTCTTCACCATAGAAGAACTATGGCTGTGCCCATAAAGAACCAAGTTTGAAAGAAAAAAACCCTTAAATCTGTGTAAAATCCTTATATAATGTAAAGGTTCTCTAACCTTTTAATAAGTTCTTCACATACATATATCTCTTTTTCAAACTTGGTTCTTTGTGGACCCAAGTGGTTCACCTTTGGTGTTGCTCAAAGAGCCCTCTCTGTTTTAGAATAGTAACAACATATAGATACTACCAATTAGTGTTGAAGCACACGAAATGAATAAAGCACAAATTTGGCAAAGTAACAGCCATCTTTAGAGTCAACAGAACAACTTGCTGTGGTTCGAGGCAAGTGTGTCCTGAATTAGCCCTGCAGCTTTGGTTGATCTTCCCTTACTTTTTGATATGTATATTAGCCTTATATGTGGCCAAAGCATGTTCTTTCCTCAGTAATAAACAGGAAAGAAATAACCAAGAGAGGAACCCAGGAAGAAGTGTGTGTGAGTATGTGTGTGTATGTGTGTGAGTATGTGTGTGTGTGTGTGTGTGTGTGGGAGGGGGTCTACCCCTTAGAACTTTCCCTTAGGGTTTCCTCCGGCCTCACAGAAGACCACCGTTGTGATTGAAGATCTGCCAATATTTGTCCGTGCATGGAAATGGATGTGGGAGCAAATTAGGCCTGACGAGTTAATCAGCCGTGATTCACACCGATCAATGCAGATCTTTACAGTCATATTTTACTCAGCACAGGGAACTCTTTCATGGGGCCGTACATCTGTGGCAAGAACGTTGCAAGGCTCTCTCGTGTCCGTCCCTCCTTCACTGAGTGCTCTCCCCGTTTCACAGGATTAAAATAATTCACTCGTCCCTCAAACAAACAGCTGGCTCAGCACGAGCCAGCAGCAATGCAAGACTCCAAATCCAATAAGCTTGACCAACTGCAGTCGCCCGGGGCTGGCATCCAGGGCTCATGTGGGGTGGTCCTTGCTTTTTCAGGCCGTCCAGTATTCTCACTGTTAAAGCTGCCCTGAGATCTCCTCCAGTGCAATTGTAGAAATGTCCTTGGAGTTGACATTGTGTGGACAGCAAAAGTAGGCAGCTACAGATTGTCTTTGACATGAGCTTGGCTTTTTCCTTAATGAATGATATGCATCCCATTCATTGGAAAAAAGCATGTTAGAAAAATAAATGGGAATTAATGGTTATTAGTGACAACTCTTGGCTGTCTGCAAGCTGGGACAAAAGCCAGTATCTTGTCTGAAATGGAGGGGTCAAAATATCACCCAACTTGAGAGGTGATAATGTTTACATGTGTGAGAATGTGCATTCAATATCATGGCTTGACATTCATGTACAATGTCCTACACACTAACATATCATGTTATATCTCTCCACCACTCATAAACCCTTATGTCGAGACAGTGTTGCACAGTGATCTTTTTCGCTTCTTGTCAGGATTCTCCCTGGATAGCTGAACGACTGTCTGAGTTTTTCAGAAGCATGACATTTCAAAGAACGCTCTGTAGTCCTTTGTGTAACATTTTTTAAAAACATACTATCACAGACACATTTTGAGTGTATTTTCCATTGCCAAGTCATATTCCTCTTTCTATGTCAATGCTTTTAAAAATGGATTTTTTAAAAACATTGTGGTCTCGTATTCTCTGTCTGAAAATCATTTATTTCAAAGAACAATTCAGCATTTTCCACTTACCTCAATTATTGTTAAGCAGCCAAGACATGTTTGGATTTAACATTTTGTTTAGTTTAGCCCTGGAGCTGTGAGGCGAACACCCTAAACTGCTTTCAACCCTCTCAGAGGGTTTTTTGTTCTTCATTAAGGTGAAAAAGATTTACTAATATGGTTTAGGACACAGTATGACTATAATATGGACAATAAATGGGCTATAAAAATGAACAAAACCTCCTTGCTTCAGGCACCAGGGAGACTGAGAAAACTGGTCTTGGATCAGATCCCACCATATTTATGACTGTCATTTAACAAAAACGGTTCCAGATTAGTACACCAACCTCCAGTGTCTTATTGTAAAAATGGTCTAAAACAGCTGCCGAAAGTTCTGCTAATTTTTACAGCGCACAGTAAGTCGTACTTTTTCACAAACCACATCCACAAATCTGTGCTACCTTAAAGAACTGGATGTGGTTTAAGAGGTTTTGGGGACGTATTTACAGAGACGAGTCGGATGGATATTGACTTTTATTCTATGTTAGCAACACTAGCTCCAGTGCAAAGCTAAACAAGCAAAATTTGGATTCCAAAGATGTTTTGGTGGATCAACTACATACTGGGGAAGTGGTAAATTACATTAGATTTTACATTACATTAGGTTTTCGCCAAATATTCCTTTAAATAAATATGACAGCAATAGGACAGTGTGTGTTCTTTAATGGCAAAAGACGTGTTTTTTATCAATAAGCAACTAGTATACACTCAAGGATAGATATTATTTTTGCAGGTCCGCACTACTTCCTTCCTGATCCCACGCAATCTACCCTTGATGCAGCCTCAACAATGTTTGATGACAATCCTGAAATGGGAAAGAATGCTTCTGCTCCTTTATGAAGGGACCAGATTGTCATAGTTCTGTTTAAAATAGTCTCAGAACCTTGAAAGTTCTGTGGTCACCCAAGGCCCGCGTCTATTGTGTCCACTCTCTTTTTTGTTCATCCTATCCGCATGGGTGCAGCTAGAACAATGGGGGCAAGGTGTCGGTGGCTGTGCACTGACAGGCTGCGGAGAGAGCGCACCCAGGGCCATGGTCCATAAACAGAGGGATGTGGAGGGCTAGCATGATGACAGGCAAAGTTGAATGCAAGCAGGAAGGAAGTGTCCCACAATGGCAGGAAGCTCATTATCTACACAGGTGAAAGCTCAGCCTGGCTCCAGCTCGAAACAACCCTTCATCAGGCACTAAAGACGATTAACACTACAGTGATCCACAGCTATGAGCACATGTGCATATTGCTATCCACGACACTGGTCTTGTTCACACTTAGTATTCACATCGGTCGCTGGTGATCAGCTCAAAAATAGAATGCGAGAGGTGTAGGCATTTATACCTGGCTTTTCCAAAGTTTTTGAATGCATCTCCAATGCATCTACACATGACCCTAACTTCATCACACTTTCAGTCATTTCAGTCATTGTATTTTACCAGCATTTTAAGAGTTTTATCATGAAAAAAGAGACTGAAATGAAAAAGAATTCAAGGTTAATTAAGCTGTGAACATTAGAGAATCCAGTTAATCAGACAATAATGAGCATACTGAACTTTTTGCCACTATTATTTGGTACTAAGAAACAAAGGGGTGAGCAAAGAAAGAAGTATTAGGGCATTAGGTCAAGTATTGATGTTAAATGATTTGAATCTCAAACACCACTGTGAGTCATCCCAAACGCATTGGATGGAGCTCCAGCTCTCCGAAAGATATATTCCCACTGCTCTACAGCAGAATGCTGGAGGCTTTATATCCCCCTGGCCATGCTTGACTTTGGAAATTGTGATTTTAAGATTATTTGTAACTGATCCAGAGCATCCTTTCGACTGGCATCTCTTTTTAGTGGAGATTATACCAGCTGTGTGTGCATCAGATTACCTGTGCCTGAAATTAGTGAGCCAGGAGCTAAAGTCTGTAATTGGAATAATGTGCATACTTTGATGTACAGTGTAACATTTATTGTGCTACAAACCTATTGCCATACACTTTCCCTAACATTTCCTAAGTTATGGCCCTAATTTACACTAGTCTTAATGAAAGGCAAATAAATAGGCCAGCTGCAATTGTTATTTTTTAACTTGCGTTTTAACAGTGCAGGCTTTAGCCATCAAGACTCATGCTGTGTTTAGCTTATGTGTCTTAAATGCCTAATAAATATTCACAACAGAACGCTGCAACACTACAAACATTTACAATGTGATATTTGTTAAATGAACAGATTACAGGCTATGAAAGACACTACCAAGTAATATTTATAAATCTCTTTGCCTGCTAGATTAGGAGCTGTCTCGAGTCCGCAGCCAACATATGAACAGTTTGAATGTAAAAGACCGTGGACGGAAGAACAACAATCTGTGCAAACAAGGCTCAGCAACACAAAGACGTTCTTTCACAGTGGAGGGTCGTTTATGCGAAGTGCATAATTGCAGCCGCTGTTGAACATATATCGCGTTAAAATACAGTTTGCGGTTTGTTTGCCAAACCGTCCCAAGCAAACATATTTAATGTGTGCACAAGTAAATATTTGCAGTGCTATATCGAACTCGGAAGCTAAATTAGGCCTATCAGAGAGGGCAAATAGGGACTTAACTTCACCGCCGGCATCGTTCTGGCATGCTGCTGTCCCAGCTAGGGACGGGCCCATCACCTCACAGATTTAAGAGTGTATGTACAAATGCATGCAGGCACACACAAACGCACACAGAAGCAGAATCTATAACAAATTGCCCAATTTTTGACGACTGCTTAATTCATATTGCAGCTCTTTAAACACCCCCCCATACCCGCCACCCCCTCCTCCTTCCCAATCTGACTCCAGGCATCCCTAAACAGATTTTGGATCAGTGTGAATGTGCTAGTGTAGATGAAAAGGACTTAAATTTCTGGTTTAAAGTATGGGAGGCAAGAACTGGGAACGCATTTAATGTTGTGCGCTCTTTCGAGAGGGATTGTGCACGCTGAAGGGAAACAGGATTGACACACAGACCAGCAAGAGACAGGGGCCGGGTCTCCACGGCCGCAAACACAATAACCTCTAGCTACAGGGAATGTCACGCCTTGATGTGATTCAATTTTACATTATAAAAGAATTGATATTGAGCTGAACATACTAGGTTATATTTACCACAAACGCAGCTTTGAATTCCATAACAAAGCTCCTTACTCCCCTCCATGAAACGTTTCCTTTAATGTTGCACACTAAGGTTTATCGAGAAGTGTTTGACTAAAAAATATTAGCTAAGTGACAGGACATCTAAAACATGACCATGAAGTGCAAAGGATTATACAAAAAGGAAAGAGGGAATCATTACAGCCCTACTGTTAACAAATGTTAAAAAATACAAATTTTCTTTGAAAGAATGGATACCAGGTGAAATGCTGAAATTCATATATCTGTATACAAGACCCAGTAGTCCACAACTAAATGTTTTCCATTTCCCACTATAATGTAACTATAAATGCTCAAAATGTCTGTATACATATAGTTTATTGTCAACAGCTTAAGCGTTAGGGGTGGGGCTAGGTTTTTGGTTAAGGTAGGAGTTAGATATGGTTACATTTAGGGTTAGTTTTTTCAGTTTCCTTTTAAATATTTTCTAATAATATTGTGGATTTCATCAGTGCTGACCGACAATGCTGACCAACTACTTTCATTATGATGGTCTGCCAGTTCAACCTTAAAATTTACATGTGGTAACAAGCAGTTTATTTGGCTTCATTCGATTCAAAGAAATAATTTGAATAAAACCAGACAAAGCAAAACTTTAATGAATGAATATTTTAGAACGGTTTTAACCTCAAAAACACTAAGTACTCCTGCACTGGTCCACTTTTCACAGTGTACAAAGCACAATTAGTCCTGTGAAGCGCAGGGTGTGAAACACTGAACAAAAGTCTCTGCTCGCAGTTTTTCAAAGATTTCTGTGGCACAGCTTGGGCTTTTTTGCTGTTCCACATTCTCAACCCTCACAAAAACAAAGTATCATGATAAACATTGTGTAATGTGAAAATGTCTCCTGAAAGTATTGTGATCACTGGTGCAAAGAAAGTGGGATGGAAACGACATGTTCTCCCAAACATTTATTTTAATTACTGTTATACACAGTTAGTTCCGGGTGACAAAACAGTTTGGTTTAAAAGTGCCACAAATAACAGCACATGCTTTTCACAACTGCAGCACTATTCCATTGAGCACTGGTTGCTAAGTAGCAACTTGCTTGATGCTGCGGCTAACCATAACTTTCTACTTTGGCATGTACAGAGAGAGAGTGATACATTAGTGATACTTTCATAAGATTACATTTCGCACTGCAGCCTGTTTAATCAGACTTTGAGGAAGAGTTTGGCAATAAGTCTGCATTAAAGATAAAGCAACTAAACAACACCAAAAAAGCCATAAATGAACAGAATATAAATCACCAAACTAGACGGGCTATGACATGTTTTTACAGACTGAGCAAAACCATATTCAAGTAAAAACTGAAAAACTACACATTAAACTTAGATTATACAGAGTTAGACTGTAACTAAACATTATGACAATTATATGCCTCTATCCGCAACACAAAAAACTGTAGTTTCTGAATTCCTTTTCTTAAATGTAAGGGTTTTACTGTTTCATTTATTCTGTGGAACTGTTGTATAAAACCAACAGAACACTTGAGATACATTATGAGGAAAAACACAATGGCTGTGCATCCACAGTCTTGATGCTAATCCTGATGAGGCACTCACTTTCGTGTTCTACTGTGGAAATGAAATCAGTTTAAGAGTGATTTCTTCATAGAATCTACCACACTAGTGATATCCCACTAACAGAACAGCTGTGTGAATGTAGAAAAAGAACTATACCATCACTACACCATGATGTCAACATTTGGTACGTCAGTGTCAGAAACAGTCTGTCACTTACAGCAAACCATTCAGTTACATTCTTCTCTACTAATGCCTGTACTCTATTAAGCACACACATCCATTTGTTCAGAATGGCATTACAAAGTAGCAGGAATATTCCCAATAAATCGAATTAAAAAGTGTAAAGTGGCCATTCTGTCATACACATCACAGCACACAGCATGAACAGCACGAAATTCTTCCACTGTGCTTAAGCCATTCACCAAGTGAAGCAGCAGACAGCCAGGAACACAGCGTCCGGGGAGCAGTCTTGAGATTTGAACCCTCAACATTCTGATTGAAAGGTGAATGCCCTAACCACTAGATAATGTAATTGTTTCATTTCATTATAGTCAGCAATATTGCACTCTTCCATGCATTCAGAAGCATTTTGAATGAGTCATAACTCAAAATAACAGATGTGAGAACAACAAAGCAGTACTGTCCACTGTTTCAAAGCTTGCCAACGGAAGAGTTTGAGTCAAGAACAGCCGCGTAGCCACTGATGGTCCTGTTCTGTCACCCCCAGATAGTTCAAATGCCTTCATGAATGTATAGATCATTTCCATTTTACTTGTCACATTTATTTTTGAAGTATTTTTCTTAAACTTTCATAAGAGCATGAACATCAGATATAAAATGCTAGCATTTCAGTGAATGAAACCTCCCAATATAGAGCACAAAAAGCTCACACAAACAATTAAGGATGTACTGAATATTCAGCTACCGGAAGACTAAACTAAAGGCAAAACTAAAACAGTGACGCAATCAACAACCACAACCTGCACGCACCAGATTGGATTAGAGCTTGCTCTGCAGCTTTCCCAGGGGGGCAGGGCTTTTTCATATCTAGCTCCCAAACTGTGGAATAGCCTTCCAGTCAGTGTTCGAGGCTCAGACACAGTTTCCCAGTTTAAAAGTAGACTCAAGACACATTTCTTTAATCTGGC
>JBBPDB010000019.1:939103-954625 GCA_037974465.1 Brachypetersius altus | reverse complement strand
TGAAATGTCGTTGTGTTTTCTGAAATGTCGTTGTGTTTTCTGAAATGTCGTTGTGTTTTGCCCTTCAGGGCCACCGTTAGAAACCCATCAATGGAATTACCCTTCCACGTTTTTGAATGTGAACATGTAAAGTTTGCCTGCTCTTCTGTGGGTTTCTGCCAGCGACTTTCCTCCCACAACTCTGACAACACCAAAACTTGTTTTTATTCTTTTTGTTACAGTAAAGCCCCAGTTTTACGCGGATCGGGACTCGCGGATCCAGTCACACACGGGTATTTTTTTCGTGCCAATATGTTTTTTTCTAAACTCATTTTAGTTCTTCTGGCCCCGTGCATGGTCATTCTCTCTCTCACTCTCTGTATCTCTCCAGCGCGCTCTCTCTATATCTCTCTCTCTCTCTAGTTCGTGACTTTTCCGGAGCGCGCCCCTCTCTCTCTCCGTTTCTCTCTAGTTCATGACTTTTCCGGAGCAAGCGTCTCTCTCTCCCTCTCTCTCTCTGTATCTCTCTCTCGCGCTCTCTCTCTCTCTCTGTCTCACTCTCTCGTTCGCGACTTTTCCGGAGCACGCGTCTCTCTCTCTCTCTTTCTCTCTGTATCTCTCACTGTTTGTCTCTCTTATTCGTGACTTTTCTGGAGCGCGCGCCTCTCTCTCTCTCTCCCTTTCTCTCTGTATCTCTCTCTCTTGCTCTCTCGTTCTGGAGCGCACGGATCATCTCTCTCTCTTGCGCTCTCTTACTCGCTCTCTCTCTCTCTGTCTCTGTTTCTCTCGCTTGTGACTTTTCCATATTTAAAATTCGAGTTTATCTTTACATTTTTGTTAAGGGTAATGTATTAAACTGTTTAAAATGAAATTTAAGTGTTCTGGAAGCACATCTGGGGGCATATTTATGGTTTACACTATTAAAATAGGCATTTGAAGGCATTTTTTTACCAAAACACACAACAACAGTTTTTCATTATACGCGGGTGCTTGTGTAACGTAACCCCCGCAAATAACGGGGGCTTACTGTATTTCTTAGACTACCGCTGAATGGTAGCTCGGTTTGTGGATATTAAAGTAAAAACGTATGAACACGTCTGTTTCTGTAAAATGGAGAGGTCAAGTGAAGAAAACCCCACAATCCTGCATTCAACCCAGTCTTTTCACTCTCTCTCTCACGCACACACACACAGAGACACACCCCACTGTCTTGGACCGATTGATTTTGACACTACACTGAACCTGTGTTGTGGAATGAATATACTTGTGTCAGTGGGCTGCTAACTACAGCTTTGATGTAGTGGTTTGAATTTCAGAACTTTTTTCTCAGCTAGGTGTCATCATGGATTTGACTGAACTGCGCAAGGCAGCATGTGTCCAATGTAAACAATTTTCACTGCCAGCAAGCAGGAACCTCAAACACTGGCCAAAATTCAAACCCTGGAATAGCCTGCATTGGCAAACAAAAGCCATTTATCATACATTTTGCACTTCATGGAACAGCAGGACCTCAGGAGAATAAGCAACTCCCACACTTGTCATATCTGTCATATGATCTCCTGGCTTCTTATCATCAGTTTCTGTACATGGTATCTACAGCAGAGAGGCTTATTTAGAGCCAGGATGGTTCTACATTTGACTAATTTATAAAAGTGGAAATGCATTTCTTGTTTTTCTTAATATTGATCTGTTATCAGTACAATCTGTCGGTAGAAACCTTTCCATTAGGTTTGAAGAAAGCCGTCTTTCTGTCCTCACTTTCATGAGATGCTTACGATGTTCTGTGTAATCTAGAACAATATTTTCTCAATAAGGTTTTCAATTTCTGAGAGATGTGTCAACATGGGGTTGGATTTACAAAGCCATTGTTCAAGCCCATGTGATTTTCCCTCCAAGGGAGACGAGGATGTAAACAATGTAAACAATAGTGTGGGTTTGCGCTCAGCGCAGATCATGAGTGGTGGGGATTGGGGATTAGGAAGAAGAGCTCCGAGTAGACAGCCAAAGGAGGATCAGAATGATTCCATCAAGATGAGGACAAAAGCACATTGGCTTTCCAGTATCAAACTTCTCCCCTTTGTCATTAGCACAGCATTTTGTTTTGGGTGTGTGCATTTCAAGCTTAGTCAAAAGTATGAAATAAACATCTTTAGCCTTTATTGTGGAGCAACCAATGGGGGACTCTCGGATGAAAAACTGAAAAGACAATAAATATTATATGTGGATGTGATTCACTGTGATTGTGCGCGTAATCAATGTATGCGTGTGTAAGGCCAAAATGAGAACGATAATAAAGAGCACGGTTCCAGATTTTACTGCAGGCAGCAGAAGGCATGCAGCACTTGGCAGCGCCTCTTCTCCCAGCAGCAGCTGGGGCTCCAGCTTTGTATCTTAAGGTGGTGCCTGGTTGCCCCTTGCCACCTTGCATGTTTTCAATCAGCTGGACCCATAAATTATTGTCAGCGGTAATCACAACTGTCCACTCAGGCTGGACCAGGGGGGTCCCAGCCTGTCAGCACACATCGACTCAGACTTCCAGGGCGCTCAGCTGACACGAGTAAGAGTTCAGGACCTGAGCATGCGCCAAGCCGGCACATAGTAGACAGCTCTGTGGCCAGGAGGCCTCTCGGAGGAGTCGGTGTTAATGAAAATGATTAACCTATCTGCACCATGCGAGATGACAAAATCAGAGCTTGTTACATCAGAAGTTGAAATGCATTTTGCTATAAAGCATTTTAAAGCTGGTGGCAAGCTATTCAGTCATCCATGGCCCCTTGACTCTGATGTTGGCTTGACCTCTGATCTTGAAATGATGGAGGTCAAGGCTTATCAGCATACAACAACAAAAAAAAATCACTCATGACTAGCTAGAACAAGCAAAAACAGAGGGGTTCCACTCATTTTTACTTTTTCTAATACACCCATCTTGCTATAACCAATGATGAGAGTAATCTCAGCATGACCCTTTTTTCATCACCATGCTATACACTGTGTTACACAAAGTTTTAGGAATCACTGTTAGAAACGCACTGTTAGTGTGTTTCTGTGCAGACTTCACTTTCAGTTAGCCCTCATTCAGCCAAGACAGGCACCAGGAGCGGCCCACACAGCATCAGTAAAGAAGCAGTTTTAGGATACTCCACGCAAGCACAGCATTCTGAACACAGGGCCAGCATTTCCATTTGGACTAACTATGCAGTCGCCTGGAGCAGCGCTTTATGAAGGGCTGCAAAACATTCATCCCCGTTCCCTAACAAAGTGATCTTACGTCACTGCCCCATATGACACCCCCACCCTTCCCCAACAAATTTGTGACCATTCTGAATCTAGGGCTGAGAAAATTCTGTTTTGCCTAGGGAGGCAAAATGTTACCAGCACTGAATAATCACGACACAGTTCCACGGAACCAGCAGATGAAAAGCGGCAACAATAAGGCATGAAATGGCCTGGATAACTGAATCACGTTTACTGTGTGACAGAGATGGAGTAGCTGGCCATTACATAGCAAATTTGTGTCACTGTTGTACCGGAAGAAATATGGCTCACTGCTCAGTTACTCTGAAATAATGAATGCAAAGGTGGCATTGCTGCTATAACAAAGAAAGAAATCCAGTAGTGACGCTTGTCTGGAGGTACACTTTGGAGGGGCAGGCGGTCCATAGAGGGAGACTAGGGGAGAAGAGATGCTGCCCGCAGGTTGTTTACAGCTAGCTCCAGAGTCAGGGGGGATTTGGTGTACTGCACCCCTGCTGGCATGCAGCTCTCTGAGGGAAAGAGCCTGAGGTGGAGACTGGTAAACATGGCCACTGCAACAGGGACAGAGATGTCCCAGCAGACTGACGCGGGTTAATCATTCTAAGACAATATACTAATGCACATAGAGTAGAAGTCAAGTAGACCAACCTGAAGATTACAGGATATATGTTTAGAAAAAGTGAATATATGAAGTATTTCTGTAATGTTAAGGGGAAAAGCAAGAGAGCCAGAGAGAGAGAGAGAGAGCGAGAGAAACTGTCATTGGTCAATTGTTCCACGACGATATACTAATGCATGTAGATATAAAGTCAAGCAAACCAATTTGAAGATCAAAGAAATGTATGCTGATGAAAAAAATGAGTATGACAAATATCCATGTCATATTTAAGAGGAAAATTAAAGCGAGACAGAAAGAAAGGTTTTTTTTTTATCAAGTGCTATTCAAGGGTAGCTGGAGGATCAGTGTAATCCAATATACGGAGTGATAGCTTCAGCCTACAAACCTAAACAGTCAATTCTTCCCTTCCCAGTTATACACCATGTTTGCATAAATGCTGCCAAGTGCTCTGGATAAAACCAGACAGTGCGCAAAAAAGAGGAACCCTCTGCTGCAATTAGTTTTCAGCGCACATTTCTCCGGCAGCAGAACCTGAGATGCTCTGCTGTAATGAGCTGCTTGTGGTTGGCCAACCTACAGAGGCCCATTGTACAAGTGCTGTGGCTAAGGCTTCACTCTCTGCCACCTGTGAAACCCATCTTGAGGCAACATGTGGTTGAAAAGTCAGCACACAGTGGAGTTTTCATTTCATGCCATTGAACTCTGGGTCATGACAGTTGCCTAAACAGATAATAAACACTGCAACAGGTTAGAGTGGGCAGTCTTTACTGCATCGTTCACATTCTCTAGAATGTTCCACTCAGCCTTCACTAAAACCAACAGGAGAGGATAGCTTCTTACACTTGTTTAATACAAGTACGTAAAAATTAGGAGCTTCTATATAGGCAGGATAGTGTGATGGGTTGATGGAGAATGTCCTAGTCAGACAAAATAAAGGAAGGTCAAATAGCATCACATCTTAATCACGTCACTCAGTTCCACAGCTCTTGACCACAGCTCTTTTCCAGAGGATGTCAGACTGTTCCAAAATCTCACCATTCTCAACAGTCCTCCCCCATATGTATCCTGTTGGATCCATCTGCCATTGATATGATCTCTTTCTTCTTTGTTCCCCTGCCATTATGGAGGGCGCATCCAGGTCTAATTGACAGACTCTGCCATTAGAATTGAGGCTGAATGGTTCAGATTTCCGTTTTGGATTCACTTGAAGGCACGAAGAGAAACGTGCAGCTCTTTTGGGTTGATGAGAAATGACATCGCTGTGGATTTCGGTGTTTGTTTATAGTTGTCATCATACATTTCCTGAGCAATTAAGTATCCAAAACAACTGTTCCAAATCCACATGGCATATGTTAGCTGCATCAGGAGAGGAGAGAGAAGAACAAAATTAATGAAAGGAATGAGCAGCAGAGGAGATCACAGGATAGAGAATCTCCATCAGCGAACATATCTGAAACCAGAACGTAGGAGAAACTATAAAGGACAATGGGGGGGGGCATGGTAGAGGGCAACAACTGCCATACAGCACATTCCCATTACCACACACGGTGGATGAGTGGCCCTTCAGGTGAGTGCATGTTGTCAGTGGAGACAAACTGCAGCTCCTGGGAATGCCCTAGATCTGACAAATACTCCCCACCATCAGTCACCTCCTCTGGGCTCAGCAAGCTGGCCTGCTCCCCACTCAGGGTCACACCAAGCAGCCGCCACAAGCTGTTCATCTCCAGGTGTTCGTTAATGATCTCTGCCTTGATGCCACATGCATGCCTCGACAACGAAGTGCAATACCTCACTGCGCTAATTACGAGCAAGAGGACAGGCGGCGTGAAATTCACTAATCCACCGCTAAATGTCAAACAGTAAACTGCTGACTCTCCAGGCGCTTCTCAGACACCAAGGCACACTACAGAACCATCGAGGGCCTGCAATTGTGGCAGCTAATGCAAATGTGAAGATCAAGGAAAGACTTGGACCCTCCAAAGAACAAGGCTGCAAGGACTGATGTGAACCAGCAATAGA
The DNA here is from genome assembly GCA_037974465.1 of Brachypetersius altus. Lineage (NCBI taxonomy): Eukaryota > Metazoa > Chordata > Actinopteri > Characiformes > Alestidae > Brachypetersius > Brachypetersius altus. Next base: position 948,753 of record JBBPDB010000019.1, on the reverse strand, counting down.
TGTGGCATGTTGGAGAGAAGTGGTGGAGGAAACTGCCAAGGAAAACCCCACTGTAGTGCAGACCGCTCATTAGTATTCCACTAGCTAAGGCTCATGGGAAAAAGACTTTTATCTTACTTGTACACTGCAATGATATCCATCCTTATCCTGTCTCATTCTACTTCTTCCCTTGTCCCCTTACCTACCTAACTTTGGAGTCATAGAGCAGGACAACCCTAGACCGTGCAAAACATCGTTTTTAGCAGCTTCACATGGGTAACTACCTCCACTGCTTCAGCTCCCATTAAGCGGCTGAGCCACACAGTCAATTATCTTGGCTCAGGGAGGCAAAAGCCCGTACAAGGCCCTGATAACGATACGCTTTAGTGACTGTGCAATGAGAAGGGAGGAGGAAGTGTTTAAGCCAGGCAATTTTTCATAAGGGAAAGGCAAGGCAATGAGATGCTCCATTGCAACTTGTATTATATAAAGAGTGGGGAATGTGGAACCATAATGGGGGACATTTGGAGTTATTATTATTAGGCTGTCAGTTCTAGTCTCAGCTACAGCAATTCTACCACATATCCACTGCAACACTGAAGGCATCACCTCTGGAGGAAGGACCAATCCACATACAACTGATGCATAAACTTCTAGATGTTACATCCACTGGGCCCCTTTCTAGGGAGAAGCCAAATGTTTGCCCAGACAGTTTGCCTAGTATGTTGTCCTGTAATTATGTGTACTATGCACACTGAATGTCTACACAGCAACTGTTAATACTTTTTTAGATCAATAAATATTGTAAATGGAAAAATAAAAAAAAAAATCCACACATTAAAAGTAAAAATTTCCTCTACAAAACCATTCTGGATCACCACATCTGGACAGAAGGAGGCTTTTTGTGATTATTTTACAGCAGAGGGAAGCTGTCCATCTGCACAGAACTAAGCGCGAAGCCACAAAAGCCCTTTTCATGTGGCTACTGTCGAGAACATTGCTAGTGTCTGAAGCATTTCCATCCTCCCCTTTTTTCCCTCACGATGCAAACACCGTCCTCCTTTCTAGATCAAAGCCCCCCCTCCCACCATTCCCCAAGTCTGGGAAATGACCAGCAGCTACTGGGCCAAACCTTCAACAAACCTTCAGTGTAGCTTCTTTGCTTCATACCATTAGCATGTGCCATCCACATGGCTGGCAGTGAACAAAACACACACTGTAGTCTACCCTTGCTATTGTTTGAAGTATGTTCAAAGGGAGGGAAGGCTGATTCGATGTGGAAGCATCTATTAAACAAGCAAGCCTCCCTCCAGTTCCCTCAGGAAAAAGAGAAAGAAAAACAGTATTTCACAGGCCCGACCCCACAAAGACGGAAAAGACACGCACAGTAGATTAATAATCAGGAGCGGGCCAATTTCTGTACTTCAGGGTACGTTTAAAAAGACTGTTGTGATTAAATGGTACCCATCAGCGGGTACGTGTTTTTGTGAACGTCTGTGTGTTAAGGGTGAAAAAGAGACAGTCCTCTTTTATTGCTGATTTCTCCAATACATGGTCTCTACAACCCAAAATTAAGCTATAGTTTCCAAAAGCGGAGACGCTCTTAGGGTACTTTAGACACTACAGCCTCCCACCAGAATAGAGCCAAGTTTCATGCCAGTCCAAAACAGTTTATAAGATTATACTCCAACCTGAAAGAAGGCGAGAGCAAATACGACAACCATGAGAAGCTTCTAATTGTAAATACCAACCTTTCTCCATCCTGCTGGTGCATTCTAATGAGACAGAGGGAACGTGGGTGTTTTGAGTGAGAAACCACTTTCTAAATCAATAGAGTTCCTTCTCTGAATCAATAGGTCCACAGAAGAACAGTGGAGATGAGATCTTGGTGCAGAACAGTTAGCGCTCTGTACAGAGATGGAGGTGTAGGGAGTCAAACTCTGGACACGACCCTGCAGAGGTCCGTACTCCTGGGGCTGATGTCACATGTGCTAACATCAGTTGCGATGCTTAGCTTATGATAAGATCCTCTCCGGTTAAAAGCCCTATGGTAGTACTACAACTACATGTGACTCACAGACGCACATTAAAGCAAAGGGCAGTCGCGCACATGTTCCGGAGAAGAAGAGAGTTGCATTCATTTGCACCTTGCTGAGGCCACACAGAAATTTATCAAGACAACTCTGGGAAGCATAATTCCGTCTTGGAAGAAACAAACATCAGGGTATTATTTTGATCCACTCCTTCAGTCTCATAAGCTCTTGTTTTGAGAGACTTGCTGACTCATCTGCACTTTAACACCCTTTTCTCTTTTTTTCATTTATTTTCTGGTTTGTTTTCTCTACAATGCACTTCAGATGCCTTAGTGGTGCTGCTAAGGGTGAGGTCTTTCTAAAAAGCCACCCTAATCAATCAGGGCAGCTTTGCCCTTCTGTGGAGACAGGGACGGTTCCTTTCCGCTCATCTGTCTCAGGCTGCCTCTGCTCGTCCTCCTGTCCGTTTTCACACCGATCTCCTTGCTATGTTGTTAACATGATGACTTACTAGGTCTTTTTACTCACTAGATTTCTCAATCCACACACGCACACACTCATACACCCTCCCGTCCTTACTGAATGAAAGCAACACCCATCACACTGATTTTTTCTTTCAACAGCTGGAGAATCAGCCCCATTGTCTGGCTGGGTATCCGCTTGCAGAGCAACCTGGAAAGGAACTTCTGGCGTGATCAGAATGTTTGATCTTAATTTGTTTTTTGCCATAATAGAAGCAACACATCTGTCTTATCAAAACCCCGACAGAGAGACAAGGACTGGTTACATTCCAAAGAGCCTTTGTTCACACTAACAGAAGGTGGAGAGCTGCATCTCCTTGGCAGTTTCACACACATTTATCCATCTCAAATCTGTGAGGTGTGTTCAGGCATAGACAATGAAAGCAGTTTCCAAAATGTGTTATAGCAGCCCCAGAGCGTGCCAACACAGGCAAAGTGTCAATGTTACGCTAACTGCGCATTAAGGTAGCTTGTTTTTAAGAAAGTCACATTAACGGTGCTTATTTGGGTGGTATCATTCTGGGACAATCACTTTTCAAGTGTGCAATTATCACATATTCAAACAACTGCAGCTGACCAATAAAGCATTCAGCCACGAATACAGTGCTTTTCTTGTGTAAAGTGTTGTGGTATCATTTTTTCTTCATTTCTGAAATGCTTACAATAACAGTCAGCTGAGAAGTCTCTCATACACTCAAACGTATTTATAAAATGTAAAAGACTTCTCTAATGACCCCAGTAGTTAGGCAAGTTGCACTTCATGATACCAATAGAACATGCATTTACCAAACCAACTTCTGACCTCAGGTTGCACTGTAAAACTACAGAACTTGCCTTTATTAATCTAAATCAAAATACTGATTTGTATTACCTCATTGAATAAAACAAGTTGGTTGTTACCGACATCCGGTATTTCTAGGATATAGTTTTACCAAGCAAATATAAATGTGAATTACAGTGGTCCACACCGACTGTTGCTTAAACACAGGATAAGCAAAGCTTGCTGACTGAATGTATTCAAATTTAATATTCCTGCCGTCATTTATTCTTGCATTTTGATGGACAGTACATGGCCACAATTATGTGGAGACCCAAACATCACATCCATAGGTGCTATTGACTATCTCACACCAGTGAACATTGATATCAGGGGCTGAGGACAGAACATTGCCCACCAAATTCTGACAGCCATTTTTTTGTTGATCGCGCTTTGTGCATGTAAGTATTTAAGAAACAATATAACAAAAAAGGGAATTCCATGCTAGTTGTTCCCACAAGTGCACAATTCTCATATCATTGTATACTGTACCATGACGATTTTCTGAAACTACTAACTAAAAACAGTGTCCACATATATATGGCCATGTTGTGCATTGAACAATTGACAACTGTCCAAAGATGCCTAGCAAATTACATGTATTTTGTGTCATCTGTCAAGATGCAAGCTTCTGGCTTAACTGAAAACTTACAAGCATGATGTTTCCAGGATCAGTCAAATATTTCTCTTAAACAGTGAGACCAGACAAGGAGAAGAGAAATCACCGGTAGGTCATGAGACTCAGGGGGCTTCTATATCTACTATATAGCTTTAATTTCCAAGTAACAGTGTCATCTGGACGTATTGCACCAGGAATGGGCCTACCCTTCTTTTTTAGGAGGAGGGGAATCGTGGTACACCACACACTCATTTTCTTCTTGCAAATGAAACAACTGTGAAGGTGTGATGAGGCAAGATTAGACTCCTATCATTCAAGCACATTTCTGCTGTTCACACCACCTTTCACCATATTCCAATGCACTGCTCTGAAGCGGTTAGGACCGAGACTACTCATGGTCAGGCTCTTTTGAGACAGTGATCTCATCATCACAACCATCCACTTACCCCGCCTCCTTGTGATTCCCAACAGTGCGCCTATAGCCTACAGTCAAACAAGATAGGAAAGGTGGCAGGAGGTGAGGCCACACAAAATTATAAGCCATGGAGATCAGGCATGATCATCTTTCCAGGGAGGGCTGTGTAGGGTTTTTTAGAGGCCCTGAAAGAAAAAAAAAAGGAAAACATGAAGGTCGTTTAAAGAGCGGCAAGCTGCGTGGCGCTGGAGGGGGGCCGGGGGAGAGTGAGCGCAGGGATCCCGACTGCGAGTGTACGGCACTGGGGCTGACGCTCAGGCACCCTCCCCAGCACTCCTCATCAATCTCCCCTTGTCCGCAGAGAGCCTTGCCTGACCCACATAGCAGCCCTGCAGCGGGGGGGCTCCTTTCTTTCATTATTGATACCCCTGCATCACACGACCCCTGCCTACCCCCAGCAACTCAGCAGAGGAGCCTCAAAGGTCAGAGAACCCCATGCAGATATTTAGTCTGGCAACCGTGTGTCACGAAAGAGGTACCCAGACACAGAAGAGGTACATTCATATTTACCTTATTTCCGACAATACTGTTCAGTTCTGTGGAAAACGTGTGAAGCTTTTAGAGAAGTTTATCAAAGCTCCTCCATTTAATACAAGTGCGGTTATATCAAACAGTACAATTTGCAGCGTAGGTGTGCACCTGTTTCAAAAAGCACTTGAAAGAGGTTTATTCACCGGGTCTGGTTCTGGTGTGATAGTCAGAAAAGCATGCCAGGATTCTCAGAGGTAGAAAAAAATTAACCCTGACTTTCAGAACTGCTTCATTACCTTGGTAACATCAAGCAGTTGCAGCCGTGCCTGGCGATCAGCACATAGGAGGTCTACATCTCACTTCTCCCTGGGTTCTTGTCACATAAATCGGGTGTGAAACTGAAGCGGCTGCCGAGGCCACTCCTGGAGGAAAAGCAGAATATAAGAGTGTTTGATTTTTTTTTCTCCACACTGTTCTGCTTAGCCAAACAAAATGGACTCGGGGCCCTGTGGTGTGTTGACACCTGACTTTTTACTCAGCATGCTGCTAGACAATAAACTGTGATTTCCTGATCATTGAGTGGGCACTGCACCACGCTCACATTTGCCTGTGGTTGCCACCAAGGTGTTGGAAGGCCATGCAGAAGGACCATGGTCCTCCTGGAACAGGGAACTGAGTTCCCCTTTCTTGAAGGCCTGCTTTGGCAAGAACAAAGAATCCTTCGCTGGTGCCACTCGAAATGCCTGAAGAGTAGAATCAGCTGCCTGGCTCTTTCAACAAAAGCCCCGCTTTAGTAAACACCCAGAGCTTGCTGACAACATGTTCACATTCACTTCTCCCCCTCCCTTGTTGGCGTGCTGAAACGTTTATTACAATGGCATTTACATACGGGGAACGGACAAAACCGTGGTTACTGTTTTGCAGCAGCATTGTCTTGACAAAGGCAGGCAATAACACCTTGAAAGCACTCAGTAATCTTCAGTTTTGACACAGGCTGAGAGAGGGAGTTAGAAGCTTTGGTCCCAACACAATGAGACATTTGTTCTCTGCTTACGCTTCAAAATTTAGGCTATGGTTTTAGGAGATAAAGACCAAACTAAGCCATCTAAGACTTGGGCTATGCCGAACACAATTTGTGTCTGAATGTGGGAGCATTATGAACTTTGGATGCTGGAATGGTATCATGCTTCTACATAGTGGAAATCCAGCTTATCTCGCAGGAGCAATCGCTGTCAGTACTTCAGGCATTTTCTGCTAGCTTGGCAATGGCCCCTGGATAAAGCATTGGTTCAGTTTCATATTTTTCCCTGCTCTGTTACTTGTGCAAGCCACCTTGATTAAACCACTTTAAAACATGTACATTGGTTGGCCATTGCACATGGCAGTCTTTATCAGAAGAAAAGCAGCTGTGAGGGCATTAGCATACATCCTGCAAGACAGACTAAGCCATCTTTGTGTTGAAGTGTTAAATCATTCGTGCTATGTCATAATCAGTGCACAAGCTAAGGGCAGAGCCAGTGGCCAAGCAAACCAAGCCACTGCTCATGGCATAAGCTCAAAGAGTGCCCCTGGACATTCGATGCCAAACTGAAAATGTTGAAGAAAGTTGATGTGTAGAATTTAATGTTGGATACTAATTGTGTGTTACTAATGCTGACACAAAAACTGTAATTTTAGCATATTAGCATTTCATGAACATGGCGCCGTGGATGGCAGCCTCGGTACTGCGCTCTCTAGCACTTTCTTTGTTTTTGTTTATTTTCTGCGCATTTGGTCACTCAGACCACATTACTGCTAAACATCAGGCAGTCATCTCTCAGTATATTGTTCATTGTATCTTTAATATTGTTCTTGTTTTTTTATACTGTTGTGCTTGAGAGACACCATCTACCGGAATAAAATTCCTTGTATGTGTTCGCTCACATACTTGGCCAGTAAACGCGATTCTGATTCTGATAAACCATTTTTATTGTTCCCATTTTCCATTCACTCATTGGTACTAATAGTACATATTGCATTGATTCATAATGTCACATCCTCTATGTAATCAAGCAAGGTTAAACAAATGTTTTGCATTTGCAGTTTTGGACCAACATATTAGATTCTCAACATCAAAATAAACTACCAAATCAATAAAACACCTAATGGGGAAATTTCTTTTGGAAAAAATCTCTCCTGTTCAGTTCTAGATACTCGTAGGATCCATGCCAGGGCACACTGAAGCATTTCTGATGACTTGTAGTGGCCCAGCCACTACATTTTTATTTAGGTTATTCCTTGAGTATCTGTGTGTATGACTAGCACACAAACTTGAAAGCGAAAATCTGTAGCATGTACGCTGACTGTGCTGATCAACACAATCTGTAACGACAGCAGACATTAATCTAGTATTCATTAATGTTTATGATGCTGCAAAACACAGAAATGATAACAATATGAAGTGTTAAGTTTTTGTCTTTCTAACATTCCACTACCTTGCTGAATCTAGGTAAACTACCTTGTTGAATTGCCCTTCCTGTGCTCTGATTGGCTAAATAGTATGCTGTGCTATGACTTGCGAAGATCTTATGTCGTACATGTCTTCTATATTTGAACATACACTTGAGCTGGTACTTAAGAATATTCTCAAGCTTTTATTCTAATTCGCTAATAATTCTAGAAGGTACATTAACATACGCAAGGACATTCTATACAACCGCGGGCCATCACTGCTGCCTTTTCTGGAGTACAGAGAAAACATGCAGTCATGCATGAGTGTGTAAGTGCATTTAAGTGTGTGTGGACGGCATCATGCTCAAGAGGACTTCAGAGGTGCCTAACCACCAAAGGCAGAGCCAGCAACACAAGAAGAACCAAATGTTTGTCTAAATACTTACTAAAACAGGGACCCCAACCACTTGATTCTGTAAGAAAGGACTGAGAGAAAACATGGACCATCTGGAGGTTCTAAACCTTTTTGAGGACGTTTATACGTTAAAGACCACTTTCATTGCCAACTTTACATAGAAGAGTTTCATGTATTATATAAAGACAAATGTTTCAGAACATACTCTGTGCTCCTCAGTCCATTTATTTAGAGAAAATCTCCATTCTATATGAACTCATTTACACATATTTGCCCATTCAACATACAGCAGCTTCATTCGTTCACACAGGAGTGTTAAGAACTGTTTTAGCCTGGAATTCTTTTTGAATTACGCACAATAAACAGTAATCAGAATCATTTACATATATTACACACCAGACACAGTACTGTGTAGTACTTAGCACATAGACAGAATAAAACTTTCAACAGTATTTATGTTCATAGCACATCCAGTGTAGAGTGTGGTATCTGTGTGGAGCGGGAATGGAGTGGTGCGATTTTGCCCCGAACAAGGAGTGGATTTTTAGAATAGTGGAGTGTCTGTGATTTTTTTCACTCTGCAATTGATCCAATTCTGCTTCAACACAAGCACCTTTTTTCTACGCATACTATGTGACATTATCACACACAGTTTCTACACAAAAGCCTGCCTGGAATAAAATGTTTATTAGTCCTCATTTAACAATGACATAATTATATAATTAAAATAAGGTGCATAGTGTCCTATCCATACTTTCAGGATATAAAATAAATATGACAAAAATATATATACAGAGCAAAGATTGAGTGGATTTTTTCAGTGAGAACTGTGAGGAGGATACAAGAGAGGAGCTGGAAATTAAATAATTGCGGAATTAATGTGGAGAGATAACTATTTTAGCAGAGACTGGAAATTTCTGTCACTCCACCATATTTATATACAGTAACCCCCTGCCCCATTTTTCGCAGGGGTTAGGTTCCAAAAGCACACGTATGTTGTGAAAAACCACACTGTTGTGTTTTGGTAAAAAAAAATTGCTTTAAATGGCTATTTTTATAGTGTCTGAGGACCGAACTAATAACTGTCCGTGGAAACCCCCACACATTCGGGAAACTGCAGATATCCTCTGACATCCAGGCCTCATCCGCCATGCCCCCTCATACTTGTGTTTATGTTTTTATGCAGCGATTAGCAAGGCAATCAGACACCTGAATGAAATGAGCCTGTGCTGCTCAGCCCCACGCCCAAACATAAACAACCAGAACAAGGACAAGGGGAGGGGCATGGCAGAGGAGGCCCTCATGTCACAGCTTTTTTCGTGGCAATATATAATTTTTTATGCATTTCAGAGCTAAATTAAGAAAGATAATTTACAAATTTTGTAACATAAAAACTAACAAATTCATCTCTATATAAAATATAACTATACATTTTTGGTACTCTCCACAGAGCACAAAGAAAATGCATCTTAGGAAGTTGAAATGCCGCTGTACTCAGCCGCGGGAGGTCTAAAACTAGCCAACCCGAGAACGTTATTTATTTCTCTTTGCTGCTGATTGGCTGCTGCCCTGTGAGACAGCGGCAGTCCAGAATATTCTCCATGGAGCATCTCGAGTATTTTTTCGTTTTGTTCTTCTTAAAGCCCTGTATTTTTATTACTGTAAATTAAATGAATGTATTACTGTATTTACTCTGCTTATACCAAAGAATATAACAGCACATACCAAAGAAAACACATATGCATCAATTACAGTGATGCAGTGATAAAAGGTGCGCAGTGGCCTTAAGTTTTATTCAATTCAATTCAATTTCATTTATATAGCGCTTTTAACAATGGTCATTGTCACAAAGCAGCTTTACAAAATGAAATAAATGTGAAATAAATGTGT
>JBBPDB010000019.1:905964-930139 GCA_037974465.1 Brachypetersius altus | reverse complement strand
TTTTGTCTTAACACAGAGATTCTTTCAGGTTTGAAGATGTTATGCATTTTCTATTCAAAAGTAAGTTTTGTTTTTATTTCACAGCTTTTAAAAGTGTGACAGAGCAATTTTAAAAATAAAAACCCTATTTGATAATTACTCATGACATTCTGGAGGAAAAAAAAACATAGATGTCTCTGTAAGGTGTAAAATATATATATATAATTTGAATCAACAGTTCCCAACAGTGATATTTTCACCTGCACTATATTCTATATTCTTTGAACCATAAATTACAAGACTTTTTTTATAGTGAAGTATTCATAAAATATTAATAATAGTGTTAGTGTATAACAGTGCTGAGTAAATGCTACTAAGCATTAACAATTGTGTCATTCAATACTAAACTCAATATTAAATTTAAAACAAAGTAATCAGTTTTAACAATTGCGGATCAGTAAGTCAAGACCTACTTGCTCCAGTTGAATGTCAACTGGGCGTATAACTGCATTTCATATTCATGCTTTCAATGTTAGCATCTATTAAACACCTAAATAACTTTTTCAGCTACACAACAGTAGAGGCCGTAACAAATTATACGGTAAATAATAATATGAGAGTTGCCATGCAGTTATATTATAATTGTACTATAAATAATAATGACAGTTAACATGTTACTTATAATATTATATTACTGTTGCAGTACAGTAGACCTACTGTGGACTCATTGTACCTCTCTCTCTCTCTCTCTCTCCCACTCTCTCTCTCTCCTCTTGGACGCCAGCCTGACATACCAGACCCTGTTCGTTAGTGCATATTTTTACCAGGCCGTTACTAAATTAGGAAGCCGGAGAGTGCAAGCTGGGGGCTCTTGCCAAAAGAGAATAAGGCGGGTCTGCTGCTGCCACTGGGGTCTGCCCACAGCACTGGCAGCCTGGCCGCTACAATCAAGAGCCACTTAGCTCTCTGAAATAGATGCCCAGCGGGGCGACGGGCCAGCACAGCCCCGGGACGCCCAGACCAAAAAGACTTCCGGAACAAACAAATAAATAAACTGTTTTCTTTATTTAATGTCCTGCCAGAGTTAAGCAGGAAACAGCCACCCCGAGGTACTATAATAAGTTACCTTGGGTAGCCCTGCAAACAAGACATCCACAAACCACAAGTTTATAAGGGGCTACTGGCCACAGAAAGAGTTTACATTTTTAAATAGACTAAACTGTGGGATTCTGATCAATGTCAGACAGGCAAGAAGATAAGATAAGATTATTTTTCCCAAGGGAAATTCTAAACATGCACAATGCAACAGTATTAATAGTGCAAAAGTAATATAAAAATAACCCTAAAGAAGTAACAAATAACTACGGCAGATATAATAAAACAACATTATTAGTGCAGGTGGTTCGAAAAGTGACAGAGTTTGTGCCATGAATAAAAAGTAGCAGAATGATGAGGGGATGAACCAGAGATTCAATAACATACAGATGAGTTAATGAAAGCAGACAAGTAATACTGCACGATCCGAGTGAGAACCAAATGACATTAATATTAATGCTGAGAAACATCACCTACAAAATGAGGAAGAGTTATAGTCTTATTGCTATAGGTAGGAAGGATTTCCTGTGGCGTTCAGTTCTACATTTAGAGGCGATGAGTCTTTTACGTGTGCTCCGATGGCCCATCATGGAGGCATGCATGGGGTGAGTGGTTGTCCTTGATACCGAGAAGCTTTTTAGCATTCTCCTCCGCCGGGGTCTCCAGTCTGACATCCAGGACCAAACCAGCCTTTTTAATCAGCTTGTTTAGCCTGTTGACATCAACTGTCTTCACCGCACTGCCGCAGCACACAGCTGCAAAAAACACAACGCTCTCTACCACAGAGTGATAAAGAGATAAGCCCTTTGTTTGTTTCAGAGGGGGTTTGACGATGGACATCCGATTATGGACATTTGTTGGAGATGTGTAAACAGCCAAGCAAGGAGTAAAAACTGCTTGATATGAACTTCTCCAGAGTGTTCTCTCACAGACACACTGTCTGTTAGTTTAGTCAGTGATGTCCCCTTCAAAAAGTATATATACAGCAACAAAATATGACTGTCAAACTACAATAAAACCATGGGCCAGTCCAAGTGCAAGTTCATACACAAAAGGTCATTCAATGTGCTTTAAAGGAATAGAATAAAACATAAAATAAAATAAGATGGCATAATGGAATGGAATCAATAAAAGAATACATAGAAAATCAATAAAAGAACATCGAACAAGCAATAGAAGTGCAGATGTTTAAAAGAAGCTGGAGGAGAACAGTGTTTTTTTTTTAAAGCTACAGTTGGTGCAGATCTAAAACTGATAAGCAGTTTGTTCCAGCAGTGACTAAATGCCATTTCATCAGGTTTTGTTATGAATTTTTTCACCACTAGCTGACCAGCACTGGCAGATCTAAGAGACCTACCAGGAATATATACTTCAAACATATCAGATATGTATTTAAAAGCAAAACAAAAACCCTCCATATACTATCAAAAGCAACTAGTGTCCTTAATGTATCTCAGCAAACCAAATGCAATTGACTTCATAATGAGAAATTCATGTAACAAACTCAGGTTTGACCTTTTTTTTTTATACCCAAATGAATATCATCAAGCCAAAGAGCAAGTATGGAGGAGAGGCTTTCACTATCCTTTATTTCTCTCTCTTTCTCTCTCTCTCACTGTGTGGGAGGCTCTTTGCATTTAAAATCAATAGCTTCTCTCTCTCTCTCAGCATACTTCGCCTCTACACAGGTACCTCAGTCCTCTCTACAGGGCCCTCTGAGATGATCTAGAGATGCACACAATGTTAAGAACAAAGATCAAAACCAAAGCCTCTTACACAAACAGTGGCCTGTACTACACACTTCAAACATGACAGCCATTCTTAAACAGCAGCATGTCAGTGTAAAAGTCTTACGGCAGGTTTTTATTTGTTTAAGCACCTTTCTACGAACATGAAATCCGTGGCTCTTATTCTTACCTGCAAAATAAAGGTAAATATAATCATGGCAAGCATCCTCAAGTGGGCTGTTTGTTTCTAAGAGGGGGAAAGGTATTGCTGCAGAAGTTAAGGGGATGTAGCACTGACAGTGTTGTTCTTAAGGGCTCATTACGGAGTTTTTGTACTTGCTGAGCTTGGAAAGTTGGTATAAATTGTGGTGATCTACTGACACCTCGTGGTCAAACAGAGTAGCGCACAAACCTGATCAAGCCACCTATGCATGCATTTCTTTAATTCTTTATTTTATCCTCTAAGGGCCAGTGTGACTTTGTGTCAGGAGCACACCTGATCAACTGCCTGAAGACTGAGACTAAGAGGAATCAGCTGTGCTCCTGACTGGCTGGAAGAAGAATCTGCAGCCACACTGGGCCTTTGTTGAAACCCATGATCTAGAACATGTGATTTGAAAAAAAGTTTACGCTAAAGCTCAATATCAATCATGTTAATCTGGGTTATTTTTATGTGCACACTAACTTTGTGTACAACTGTGTTCTATACAACTGTATGAACTTGTGTACAGTCTTGGCCATATAATTTAGCTAAATGAAATGACCTGACTCAGCATCTGCTGCAAAAATAAAAGAGTAATAATTTGTTATAATGCTTCTACTGTCCAATCTCTTATACAAACATCACTGTACTGCCTCAGAGGGAGCCATTTAGCAAAAGCAATAAGGTTGTAGCAGGCTCTCGTGATGATAGATAGCGCTTCCTTTAACTAGATTTCCACTTGGCTGGAGAGAACTATTATTAAGCATCACTGTTCCAGAAAGATGGCCTCACCCAAAGTGAGGAACTCCAACTGTGAACGGTACTGTACGTCTTCACATGCTGAACCATTACAGCACACTCATAAACCTCAGATAGGGAAGAAAGTAAAAGGGTTATAAATATAGCCTTGCCCCTGCCTGCAAGTATAGGATCTTCAGCCCTTGAAAAAGACCTCACCAGCAGCAAGCGGGAACGAATACGAGCTAAATTACCTTTGTAATCAAACAAAAGGAAGGATAATTGTACTGTAAACAAGCGATTATCAGCATTATCAGGTTAGCACTAAAACAAAATGAGTTGCTAAATCAAATCTGAACGAATCCCAGTTGCTGTGTTTTCACAGGTTAAGGTGTACAAGTGTCCACTCCTCGCCATAAACTGTAATGCAAGCATTTCACACTCACATTGTAGTTGTATGTGCACGTGTTCAAGTTACGACGGAGATACGTTCCTACAACAGTGATGTAACCCGAATTTTGATGGAAGACTAAGTCAATCTTAACACAACTAAAATCTAGAACATAAAAACACAACTAAGTCACAGAAAAAGGGAAATGACATAAATATACTGTACCTTTAGACTGTACTGTAGCAATGGAAAAATTGCAGTAAAAATTACTGTAAAAAGAAGCCACGATAAAGGCCAAATAGTCACTAAATAAAGGAACAAATGGAACACAAGCTTAGATAGAACTCCCACACTGAAACTAGTTCGCCCACCTGAGCGTTGGAAGCTCGAAACGTCTTATGTTAAGACCGTCGTAACTCGGGGACCCCCTCTGTAATAGAGGCAGGATGAGAGTGGGCTTGATATCTGTGTCTGCAGCATCACAATTAAACCACTGCACTGCGAACAGGTGAGAGTACAGAAGCTCTACTAACTTGAGTCCCCTACTACAGCAACCGTCTGCTTGATTAAAGAATATATGTTTGCTCATTCATTCTACATAGACGACACTGTTTTCTGTGTCCTCGATATTTTAAACGTCCACAAAATGGATATACATATACCTGTTCATAGTGAGAAAGTATACTATGAAATAATATGAAATTACAAAACTGAGACACAGGATAGAACCCAGAACAGAAACCAGACCTGCTGTACCTCAAACGTCTAAAGCAGGGGTGGGGAAACTCCAGTACCGGAGGGCCAGATTCCTGCACGGTTTGGTGATTTCCCTGGCCAAACACACCTGATATTAGTTGTGTTAGCAGTAGGCAAATTAGAATAGAGAACTTTCCAAAACTGCTCGGCTCTTGCTCTCAGTTCAGTTTGTTAAAGTTGTCGAACGAAAACATGAAGCAGATCTAGGGGTCAGATCTAGGAAACTGAACATAGCGTGCCCCGTGGCTTCTTAGGCTGTGTATGTATCAGCAGGGTCTTCATTTGTTTCTAAACGGGTTAACTCATCATCAGACATATGCAAATCCCTTGTATTTGTTCGCTCACATACGTGGCCAATAAACACGATTCTGATTAATCTTTTAGTGTCTCTAAATAATACTGTTGGAGAAAGACGTTTTCAGCCTTAAAATACTGAGACATTTCAGGTAGACACTGCAGGCCTTCATCTGAAAATGTCCTTTCTGGCACACCCCAGCCTCTTCACCAATAGCAGTGACGAGACTAAATATACTACGTAGACAAAAGTTTTGGGACATACCTGTTTTCAGGGTTTGGGCTAGACCCAATACCTCCATAGAGGGAAATGCTTCAGCATTTCGGACAACACCAACTTCCAACTTTGTTGACACTTGCGGCCCTTTTCTATTCCAGCAGGACTGCTATTCAGGACAGCCAATCAGAAAAGAGAACATTTACATATATCAGTCTAAAAGGCACAGTCATAAAAATAGTTCATTTTGAACAGATAGTTTTTTAAACATTTTTAATAGGACTTATGAATTACTATTATATTTTAATAGAAACCCACACAAACATTGTGTGGAAAAAACATTATCTAAAAGGAGTATGGGCCCTTTAAAAACACCTTGATTAAACAGTGACTTTAATGGTTTAAGACTGGGCAAACCTATTTGACTTTTATTATTCATCATTTCATTAGAATAAGCTGTAACTCTCACCCGCAGCTGTCATTGCACATTGCCATATCAGCATTGTGGAGTATTGATAAACAGATGATATATAGTGCATCCTTAATCATGACATATATATTTACACACACACACACACACACACACACTCACAGCTTGAGTCATTGCTCTGTAAAGGCAGATCATATGGAGTTATTTTATTCTAATGCCACTTTATATGACAGTTTAAAAGTTATTTTTATTTTCAAAAATATACTGTATTTAATGTTTGCATGTTTTGGTTTCCACTGTGTTTATAGATATGAGAAATGTTATCATCTCTCATTTTCATGACTGCTATAAAAAAAATCAAACAGCTGGCATATAAAGCAATAATCAAAAGACGCCTACTTCATGTCTGAGTGACACAGCTCTGTATTCAAGATGCATATTAGATCAAAACGTATATAAGATTACCTTATTTCCTTTGTTACAGGTGAAAATACATTTAGAGTGATATTACATCTGATACTGAGTAACAGGATGATGAGGTACAGTGAAATGTGTATGGAGTTTCTGCACCTGGATATTCTCTTAAAGCTCTGGGGCACACCCTGTCGTTTTTCACAAATCAAATTGAGCTTTTTTTCCAGCAGAAAACAAAAGTGGGATCTTAAGTGGAACGCCACTCAAGCCCTGGTCTTTTAGAAAGTTTGCGAGTTCAGTGTGGTGTAGCCAGCGTTGTACTGAATTGGGAGATGTAACAGAATTGGGTCACAGTGTCCTCCTCCAAGCGTGTTAAACTGTCCAGGGACAGCTCGCCTTGTTGTGATTCGGAGGAAGGTAGTCTTCACCCTCCCAGTGTTGGTGACATTGTGTGGTAGGGAGGGTCCTAACTAATGGGTGGAACTGGACATGGCTAAAAATTGGGGAGAAGATCAGAAAAATAAAATCAGTCTTAAAAATAAATCAAGAATGAGGCTCTTCTCTTAATGGTTTCAGGATGTTGCATCTGAAGAGCTGGTAAGATAATTGGAGTAGCAGAGCGAGAGAACACTCTGCAGAAAGAGGATTAGAACCTGCAAGAGATCAGCAGCAAACCCAGTAAGATTTGGTGACACAATATGAGACAGCTGACACACATAAATGTGATTGGGATCCTTGTTTAATCAACCACTTATTCTCTTTTAAGATGAAAACAGCACCAGAAAGCAGTGTGTTTTGGTTTTTGGCTTCTCTCTGTCTGTTTTAAGTGCAGACTGTGAGGTGATTCATGGGCTCCCTCAGGAATATCCCAGGGGCCAAGATCAAACTGGACAAGCCCACAGGACAGAAAGAGGCTCAGAGTAGAAGCACAGTCTGGACTAAGACTCCATGCACTTTGGCAAACTAAAGGAACCCAGGGAGAAGATGAGTAATCAGGACAGCTAAATATGTGAGTCAATACTGGGAAAGGAACACCCCCATGAGTCTGTTTAAGCAATCCTGCCAATAGTAAGCTTAGTGTCTACAGGCGTCACACACAGTCAACTTCCAGTCAACAACTGAAAATCAGCTTCTGATTTGTGAGAAAGGAGAACACAGATCTTCATTATGTCCAGCAAATCCTTGCCAAGACTTAGCAAGTCAGGATTTACTGCCATGCCAAAACCTTCTATAGTCACACATGGTGAGCTCTACCCACTCAGTTCTACTAAACCTGATGAAATGGAAGTGAAAGGCCTCAAGGGCACAGTTATCAAGTAGAGTTCCAGGCACTGGGCCAGCCCACTACATAAGTGCGCTACCAGCTCATGTTAAATGTCCATACATGCAATCACTGGTGTCACGGTTAGATGTTTAGCATATCTTAAAGCTATCTGGATCATATTTACTGTTACAAAAATAATTTTTATTTCATTTTACACCCCATTCCACTTTATTACCTGATTTCATTAACTGGACGTAAGCAATACATGATCAGTCTTTACTTGCTAGACCACTCAACAATCATTGAGCACCAATATAGTAAAAATAAACATTTTATGTTGTATAATTGGTATGCAAAATGCATTCAGTACCAGAATGTGACATTTCCTTGAGCTTGGCTCTTTAACTCATTCACTATTCATTACATAGTGTTTCTTAAACTTTGATGAACCAACTGGGGAGCCATCCCAGGGTGTTTTGCATTCTAACATTCTAGCACACAGTTTCTCTAATAGAGAGATATTCTGATCACAGCTTATCCGTTTGAGTGATGCTCCTAAGAACAGTGATGGGACAATTAGTAATACATGAAATATATCCTGCTGTGCATCCTAAAGGCCCATTGTTTAAAGATGACTTCGTAACATGCGCCAAGAAACCACACTCGTGAAAATGCTAGTTTGAAACATCCATTTGATTTTATTTTTTTGTACAATATTATTAACCAGCACCATCTACTTCAAGTCAGAGACAATGCTGTCATATGACTTACTCTTCGATTTTTAAAAATGTCATTTCCAATACATTGCTTAAAAGATCAAAAACAACACCAGAAACAGATGAATTAGCAGCAATAAGGATTTGGACAATGACAGTAACAGTATTTTCATACTGTTCATTCTGTAAGCAACTAGCATTATGTCGTGGGTTCTTAAGTGACCAGAACAGGCACAAAATTAATACATTTCAAAATAAACAAACTGTGCATGAAGACCACCCCAATCATTTTCAGAGATAATCTAACAGTGTGAAAAGCTTGATCTTCTAGTCTCTTGCTCTTTAATCCAGTTGCACTCCCCGAGCTCCTGTAGCAGTGACGTGACACACCTCGACATCAGCCCCAAGCCTCTGGAGTTCCTCCAGCCATAGCTGCTGTTTCTGGGACAGACGGTCGTTAGGACCCTTCACCTCCACCAGCTATAAAGACAGACCGCAAATCAGTGGACATTTAGTGCTTTTTGAGTTTTACTGTACTTTCATCACCTACTCGTGTTATCTGTCTAACAAAATAACCCAGTGGTTCCCCGCCCTGGTCTCAGCTGAAATCCCCCGCCATGCACATTTAAATATTTCCACTGCTCAAGCACTACCACTTCAATTAAAGAGGAGTTTGATTAGCTTATTAGATAAGGTGAGTTTCAGGGAAAAAACTACATCTGAAAGGTAAAAGGGCACTACAGGGTCAAGGTTGTTACCACAGCTGTAGCAAAATCATTAATAAAGTCCTGATGAACTCCGGATTAAAATTTCTGCAGCAGCAAGAACCCTCAGGATATTTTAAATGATCACCTTATAGCTGTTGGTTGTTGTGCTCCACACTACCAGGTCTGGAAGCCCTCCTCTACTGTGTCTGTAGTCCTTTGCCATTCTAAGGACCACTTCACTTAAAAAGGAGCCTCCCAGACATGCCACCAAGCTCTGAACATAAAACAGATTATTATTCATCTCTTAACCTTCATGTAATTTCCGTTCTGCTTTCAACACAAATGCACAGCTGGATTCACCTGCTCCATTTAAACATCAGAGAAGATGGATAAAAGCATCCATTCCATTAAAACAAATATATATATATATGTATAGATGTTTTTATAAACTTCCTCAGTCAAAATCACCTGAGCTTCCTGGAGAGAAGAAAATCGCTCCCAGTTGACTAATGAACAAACTTTGCCCTCCTGGGAGTTCCACACCTCAGCCAGCAGCTCTTGCAGCGTTTCTGTGGATGCCTTACGCAAAAGCTCTGCCCGAGCCTCAATAGCCTCACGCCGATTTCTATAGAATACATCCGTGTGCATGTCCAGAGGACTTGTCTGGGAAAATGATGAAAATCACTGGTCACAAGTTTGCAAAAACATTGTATCATTAAATAAATCAATCTTTATTCAAAGTACAGGACTATGTCAGGCTTTTAATTCTCTACCTGATAGGGGGTTCGGAAAACATCGGGAACCCCCTCCATAAAGACGATATCCCATAGCAGGAGGCCAAACAGGGTGGAGAATGTAGAGCCTTCGCCATGAATGCCTGTATTAGACAAACTAATCAGCCATACATTCTCAACTCTAACATAATACCAATTCAGGCTAATAAGAAGAGCTTCAGATGTGCAGAGGAGATTAGAAACCTTGATCAAAGCCAAGCTTTCTGTAGTGTGCCAATGCCAGCTCCTCTACAGAGCACATGACCATTGCCTTATCTCCCCCAGAGCCCTCGTCTCCAGCAGCAGGTCTGAGGAACACTGATTTGCCCATTCCACCTTCATGAGGAAACAGCTGCCCTCGAATTGTCACCTGTTAAGACACACAAAAACACTTCGTCACGCAAATCCAAAAACAGGTGAGTACCCAAAGACACACAGATCCTCTAACAGTCACAAAGTGCCTGCCAACAATACTTATTGTCTTTGACCATAGATCAGGGCTTTTCGACTCCAGCCTTGACGGGCCAGAGTCCACCATGGTCTGGAGATTTCTCAACCAGACCACTAAACTACTAGCCAACTGATCTTTGTCATTTACAGCTGTAGCTATATGACACCATTCATAGCTATATGAGTATTGTAATACTATGTCTGTGTTTAGACAGCTAAATCTAAAATAAAAGATCGTCTCACATGGGTAACGTCCTGCACAAGAAGAGAAGGTAAGTCGCGGAGCAGCAGGCGATACTTCTTAAAACTCGCAGACTTCTTCATTCTGGAAGCTCTCTGGTGCAGTGACAAGCGATGACCAGTCCGGACAAGTGGGTCCTCCAGGCCATCCCGGATTGCACAGATAGCCTTTAATGCGCACACACCGTATTACAGTTACAAAACTCACTATGGGCACTTATCACTTTCACTAATGCTCCATAACTAATGCTCCGTTAAATTACTCCTTTAGAATAAACTAAAAATGAGAGCGAAATTTTAACATATGAGCAATGGTTTAAACATCTGTACAATATCAATAATAATATAATCACTAAACTGGGCACTTTAATAATAACTGGGGACTACACAAGTTAATACATTTATATGTGAATAAGGGTCTTAGCAAGGAATTATGAAAACTGATGAATTTGCTATTTCTTCTCTATAACCTATAAGATAAGTGACAGTTTACAAATCCATGGTTTTACAAATGGCAATATTAAACCAAAAACAATTAACTCCATGTGTCCTGCAATAAACACGCATTTTTATCAATTGCCCCAGCACTTGCTTGTATAGATAGAAGATTGCATTCAGCTTGATTTCAAACTGTTTCAGTATGGTGGTACAGGCCCTGTGCAGAAAAGTGTGGGTGTGCAATACCTGCTCGTGCTGTTTGAGATGCTGCTGCAGGTTGAGAGCTAGTCTGTCCCACCAGCGCCCTCTGCTGTCTGGACAGAACACTGTTTGAGACAACAGAGACCTGAGCTCCTCGACTGCTTCCTATTCCATCAACAAAAGGATGAATACTGTAAGTACATATGTAGTAAATGCTAGGAAAATTCAAGTTGCCTCTGTATTAAATACAATATAAAATGGCACTACCACGCCAAGGACAAGTGCCAAATAGACCCAGAAAGCCCTTTAGCTTATTTGCTTACATTTTGAATACTGTTTTGGCCTGACCAATGTGTGATGTTGAAAAACACTACATATTAGCTTAGAGTGCAGAGCACATCATGGGTATGTATCTTAACTCTATGATTGAGACTCAATCTTACAGAATCTTAATTCTTACAGAGACAAATACTCAACATAAAAGAACTTGCAGTGCTAATGAATATGTATTTTGCCTGAAACCCTACCCAAGCCTCTAGAAGTTTGGATATTTGCAATTGGAGATTTGCAAGCAAAAGAACGGTCAATTCTGGTGCGATACACATGAATCTTCCTTCATTTTTGTGGTTTCCTTTATGAACACACCTCATAATAACGCAGCCTCTGAAGTATTTCAACTCCACGAGATAATATCCGCGTGTACGTCCAGCCCACAGTGAAACAGCGCAGAAACACTGGCAGATGCTCCTGAGAACTGTGCACAAATAATTACTCATGAGCTCATCAAGCTCCCAAATGAAAGGCTGAAAAAAAAATTGCAAATTTGCAGTTCTGACCTTAAGTCACAAGTCTGATTAAGGTCTTGCCAGATGGTTTTTGCGTCGCGGTAGAGCACCAAGGCATCTTCCCAACAACCAGTCTGCATTGCTGTAATCACTTCTTGAAGGGTTCGCATGGCAGCTTCATATCTGACCAGAAGAAAATCAGGATCATCTGTCCTAGGGTACTTTTTCACTGCATGTTTCTAGCTTGACATGACTATTAGCATGGTACTATTTCAGTGGCTCGAGAATCGATCAGTCACTACAGTAGCTCGGCAGGTTTGTTCACGATGTCCAAAGATATCGTGTGTAGTCTTTCTAACCAGACAGCATGCCATACATCACATACGTTGGTACCTAGCTCACTCAAAACCTTGATGGAGTAGGAGCCAAAATAGTACTAGGTACCATAAAAAACGAACAATTGGGTTGAGCCAAGAAAGTACCAGGCAGTGGAAAAGATACAATGCTATGAAACATCACAATTCAATAGATACTTTAAAAAGTAACCTGCAAGTGATCCTAGTAGTACTTTCGGAGGCTGCACTAAATAATAATTCATGGTCAAAAATGACTAGATTACCTGATTAGGTCTTCTCTGTCCTGAAACACGTGAGCAGAGCGCTGCACAGTGTAAGCCGGGAAGGCCAGGCGTCCAGAGTTGACCAGCAGAATGGTGTAAAGCTGGCCTTGACCCCCTGCGGCCATCTCCTCCTCCTCCAGCGTGTCAGTAAGAGAGAAGAGGAGCAGGACCCGGGAGAAAACGGCACGGGGGCCCCGGCACAGACGCGCACAGGAGCCTGCTACTTGCTTAGCCCTGCAGGAGATGTGAATCCACTATGTTTCAAGAACATTATTTAGAAATAGCAACTTAACGACATCAGTGCACTTTCACATAGGCAACATTATCGTACCTCTTGAGAATGACGGCACCAGGTCCATGAGCAAAGAGTGAGCGCTGTCTGGCCAAACGGAGAAGTCCTTCTACCAGCTGTTCTTTCTGGGTGCTGTTCCCTGAACCCCCTAGATGGAACGTCTTGGCCAGAGCTCTGAGCTCTGGAGCGGGTAGAAGATCAAGAACTTCTCGGATGTCCGTGAGTTCCGACTCTGTAGGAGAAATGGATTTATACAAAATATAAGTGTGGTTCTCTTTGAGGAGAACTTTATTTAAGACTTTATTTAAGAACGAAGCTTGACAGGATGCGTGCTACAGTAATTCTACCATGGTTGAGGGTGTATGATAACGTGAAGCAGTAAAACACACCACTATTCAAAAAATCTTTCATGATCAGAATAAACTTCTGATAAGCACTGCAGTTCACTAACAGTAGCTACATAAAGATAAAAGACCATTCCATGGACAAGCATTTTATAATAATTGAAAACTCCTTAATAAGTTCATTCAATTCAGTTAATTAATGAATTCATAATTCAATTTAATTTTGAATTATACATGTATGTTAATTAATTAATTTAAAAAATGATGTGTGGTCATAGGTGAGTTTTAGTGACTATTTTACATTTTGCACATTTTACAACTGAAAATACTCCTTTTTTTAAAAATCCAGAGAAGAGATACCGGACCACATAGATAAGACACATGCCAAACACTGACCTGTTTGTAGGAAGCCGCCACAGACAAGCTCTTGCACGACAGGTTTGAGGTCTGAGCTGATCTCCGAATAATCCAGTTTGCTTACTTGCAGCCACTTCAGCTTCCTCTGGAACAGGCGCACATACAGCTTCTGGCCAGGCACTGGGAAGAAGGCAAAACAGTGTTAGATTTAACAGTAAATTTTCAATTGAAGGTAATGCCTCAAATGTAAACACGTAACGATGTGACCGTGTAATATTCACACAGACGGTTATACAAGTACAACATGCACTGAAATGTACACAAATCACACCTAAAACTGTGCAAATAAAAAAGCAACCCTACCTGAGAGTTGCTTAAAACTGTTGACAAATGAGAGGTCCTCTTCATTGAAAAGCATCTTATCATCCTCATTCTCCATTACTGCTTCCACAATGGTCAGGAAGTTCTGAAGGTAATATGGCTGCCTGTGTGGACCATGTTCCACAGAGCCTTCACTAGGTTTCTGTGGGAGATTGCCACTTCCAGACAGTGCCAGAATCTGATCTCTTTCTACTTCCCCAAGTTTGGCCTCGCTGACTGCAAACTCTTGTGATGATGCATTGACACATGATGTCGGACTTTGGTCGACTACAGGAAATGGACCGTTTTCGCTTCTAGTTCCAGAATATCTCCTTTTCTTCTGCAGGTCTGGGGCTGCACATGTCTCAGGAGACTCCACTTTCTTCCTTTTCATTAATCTGAACGGAGCAGCAGTTTTTACTGAATGTGAAGTCTTAGTGCTCAGTGAGCTGACTTCTGGTGCTGAGTCTTCAAGTCTGTGTTCATTTTCCACTATAGGTATATTTACAGTAGCTACTTCAGAAGGAGAAGCTTGAGGGGATTTAACACTGATGTTCTCATCACAGTTTTCTTTCTGTGAACTAGTTGGTTCACTACTGTCTGACTCTTTATCAGCAGCTGTTTTGGGGCTCTCTGAAAACTTCAGGGCTCTTCCTGAGAGTTTTGAAGACAAGCTGCCAAGACTGACCGTCCTGACCACTTTATCTTGGTAGGCTTTGGGTGACTCATGCTTTACTGCACAATTCTTTTTAAAATATGGACTCGTTTTTGCGTCTTGATCCTTTCCGTGTACGCTTGAATCTCCTGTTTTATCTGGAGTCCTAGGGACATTATCTGAAAGTGTTTTCTCTTGTTTATTGTGGCTGCCTGGCAAAGCTTCTGGGTCATTTTCCTCAAGAAATTCCTGACACTGGGAGTCAATGTGTTCATTGATCTTGAAACGAGGTATGAACTTGTTGCATAGCGGGCAAGCCAATTTGGATGGTGGGGTGTTCTTGAAAAATGAAGTAATGGAAAGGCCTTTCTGTTTATTACTGCCATTCTGTTTTGCTCTGCCTCTTTGCTCATCTTTTTTTGCCAGGGAAAGTCTCTTGAGGGGTCTGGTCTGATCTTTGGATTGGCTTTTACCAGCCCTGGAATTCATAATAATTCACCTCCCTTGGGTGACAAATACTTTGGAGAAGTCTCGAGACACCTAGAGTAGTCTAGGGGAACCTGGCCCTACAGCTTGGTTCCTGAACCTATGAAAGCAGACATACAAATTCAATATGATCCACAGTTACAGTACAGTCAAGCCCCATGAGTGTCAGGACATTACATTCACCAGATTTAACAGTCTAGTACATAACCATAGTCTCTGGAAATATGTTAGCATTTTACACTATCTACAACTAATAAAGCCAAAGGTTATGTTGCCTCAAGAAAGATGTGCATTACCTGCCCTCTCCTGGGTGCATTTGTGAATTCACTCCGATCCAAAACCGGGAAACTCTCATCAGAGTGCTGCAGGCTGTTCTAATAAAATACAGAATAAATGCAGAAATAATTGTACTTAGTTTTCTATATAAATGAATCATACTAAAACCTTTTAAAGCAGTTAGTTTTACAAAACATAGAACCATCTCAACCCTTTCAAAATGCCAGTCACTTTGGAACATTTACAAACACGCCCTAATATTTTCATAAATTAGCCAAGCTATGGTTTTAGTGCAATTATATGTATAAGTACAGCCTGTAGCAAGTCTAGGATACATGGGCAATACAAGGAATACAATCTGTGTTCAGACATGAAGCATCGCATGAAATCTGTGTTTATGAGTTCATAGACAGAACATTTCAGTCCTACAACGCCAGTCTTAAGGAAATGTGTCTCACAGACTGATTGTACGCAAAACCTATGCACATGTTGAACTGTGCAGCGCAAACTGCTGGCACAGTTAGGTTATTGTTAGACCTCACTCACCCAGAATTAATTCTAGTTTCAGTGTTCTCTTACACCAAATAAACAACAACAAATAAGTTGTGTCAGTTACAATATGCTTAAAAAACTGGGTCACACGTCTGGAGGTCCATCATCACTTGCTTAAGTCTCAACTGTTTGAGTCCTAAAAAAATACTTTTTACAAGATTTAACAACATTATTACAAAAGAGTTTAACAACTGAGGCCAAGAACTAAGAAGTAGGTTCTCGAAGGGAAGACGTTACCAATAAAAAGTCAACCGAAAGAAGCACTGGAAAAGTACATCACACTGAGGCCTACTTCATAAAAAGGCAGTCCTTGCAAGTAAATGAACCATTATCATGTATCTTTTCCACAACTTTCATGAAACCAGTTGTGTCAAGCAAAACAAGCAAACCAAGCTCTCTAGGTGTTCGGTATCCCTGCTCTGAACATATACAGTCCTGCACACAGCACATATGTCTTCAGTTTTCCGTTCTTCACTTCATGCTCTTGCAGTTTCCATGGATTAAAGCAAAAAAAATATCTGAGGGAAGAGATGACGACGGGCGTTAACATGGGGTGGGGTGGGGGGATGGGGTGGGGGGTGTTGAGCAGTGTGTTCATGGATTAAAGCAAAAAATATAAACTAATGCCGTTAACGGGCATTCCTCTGTTAACAGCAAGAAAACAGACTCAAACTGCTGTTATTTATTTCTTTTTAATGGAGCATAAGCTCTCGCAGCACTCGTGACACCGGAGCCACTGTCCTGAATATCGAGCTTCGGAGTTTTGGCTTCTTTATCTATATAAGCGATGGGTTTTCTCCACTGTTTTAGCTACTATCGAATTAACGAATGAGACCCTTCATGACACACAACTTCCAATCTTAGAACTTCTGTTCTATTCCGATCTTTTTTAAAAATGTAAAATATACTACTACTAGCCTATTATTGTGCCCTCCTATTATTATTATTGTTATTATTATTATTACTATTATTGGATGCGCCAGGCAACAAGAAGCCCTTCTGCAGATCTTGTCTTTGTTTTGGGACATTAAAACCCTTTGAGACTGACGTGGCACTAAATGCTGGGGAATTATTTTCTCTTACTATGAAGTTTGGCATCTTAAACAAGCGTCAAGAAACAGCTCGCAGCCAGTAGGCTACTCCGCAGCCTTCGATGTTTGGAGAACTGCCGAAACCATAACGTTTATTTTTATTTTTAGGAAATACAATTAAATCGTAATTAAACCAAAGAAAAAGACAACCTTTCCAGAACTTTTTCAGCTCCACCCCTCGTTCCCTATTTTTTTTTCTCCTTCAGATCTGCATCAATCTCATTATTAACCTTCAGTGCCCTCAGATGACGGAAATCCGTCATAGCGACGGAGAACTTTAATCCATGAGTTTCTTTTTCTTGGTCTTTTGGTTGATATGTCCCCTACTAGTAGCATGGAAACTGGGAGGTTTGGAATTCCTCCTGGTATCAGGCTTTGCACAATCAGTTTCTGGAAGTATATCAGTAAAGCTGGTTCCTGGTGCAGCTGCTTCACAGACTGGTGCAGTCTGGCATGCTGTCAGAACTCGAGTTATCCTCCTCCTCGTGACACTCCATCACGAACTGAAACACATTGCCATATTCTGAGCAGCTGAGCTGAACAGAATGGCATCAAACCACATCCTACATCATACATGAATCCCTTAACAAGTCAGAGCAAAATTCCGCACCGCCTCACATGGTTCAGACAGAGGTCACTAATATACAGCAGATTTACCCACTACCATACTGATTACTTCCACACTCGCGTTAATAAACGAAATGCATTAAAAACTAGGCCAGCTGGGCCGTTTTGCACTGTTCCACTTCTGCTGTCTGGCTCCTTCACCCAATAGCCTGTGATTTTCTGTTTACTGTAACGACGTTATAAAGGAAGTCAACCTCTTGTGCATTAACTGATTCCACATACCAACGCAACGAATTTATTAGTATGCACATTCTGTCTTCCTGCTGCTATTTTTTCCCAATTACAGCTGTCTACCTCTGTTCTGTATTTTTGCACATGTAACTCCCTCTTCTCCATTTGTGCACACGTAACACTCTCTCTGCAGTTTTGCACATGTAACTGCTAGAATACAGTACTTGTAATTCTGCTAAAATACTGTATTAATTCAGACTAGTACTGTAGCTATTGTTGATTATACTCAATGTTGACTGTGTTTTTGCCCTTCTGCCCTGTATATATTATGGTCTTATGGTGTTCTGTTTCTGTTCTTGTGTTGCACCATGGTCCTGGAGGAACGTTGTTTTGTTTCGCTGTGTTGTGTATATATGGCTGAAATGACAATAAAACGTATTTGACTGAACGGATTCCACATACCAGCACCATTCAGGAGATCAGATGTTTGAATTCTTCTTTCGTCGTAAAAAACGATGTTGCCCCTTTCCAGTAAACATGTATAAATAAGGAGTATGTTGGTTCAGTAAATGGGGGTGAGCTGACAGAACAGAGTCACTTTTAAAGCCTTTTTTACAGAGCTAGTACCAAAACATAACCACAGAACCGGGACAAAACAGCCGCCTGACTCTCTGGAGCAGGTCTACAGAGGGGACATCATGCTGCTGCTGGTATTCACGGTGCCAACCAAAGCAGAAAGAACATTTTTAAAATTTCTGAACTGAGCCACATTCATTCAGCCTCCATTAACACAGAACACTCTCCTTCAGGTTGTCACAGAAAACAGCGCCATCACGCTTCTTCAAAATAAAAGTTTCATTAAAAGTCTTTTTGTAACCTTTGTAAATATCACCCATTGCACGTATTACACATTAATAATGAATAATTTTGAATTATATTATAATATTGACATTTGATAGTGATCTGATAAAATGTGTCATATATATGTATGTACGTATTTTTTATTATAACATTTGATCAGATTACTAAAATATGCAAATATTAAATTACTGTAAATTACTTTATTCATTTTAATGTATAACACGTGCAGTCAGTGATAATTTACAAAAGTTACAAAGTATTATTATACATTTAAAAGAAAATGTGTCCTCCATGGAAGAGAAGACTTTAAATGTAACCCCACAACTTCATAGGAGACTTGTGTTCCTAGGTAGGCATGTCTCTTTGTGCTAGTGAAGTGGGGTGGGACCTGAAATGGGGTGGGCACAACCCCCTTTTGCGATAGCTCAGAAACCATTTCGCAAAACATTGTGAAAGTTGTATGTTAAGTTGGCTTCTAGGTGGTGCATGACACTTGCTCATTACTCATTTGTAAAGTAGCGCCAGCTAGTGCTCCTTTGTTACATAAAGGTTAAAGCTTAATGAAATATAACAGGATGCATCATTACCCCGATTTTTGTAGGCATGTCCAGTTTAGTGAAATTGGCTACTTTTATTCACATCTTCTAAAGGTCCATTTTAACAAAGTGCCCAATCACAATTCAGGAGCCAATACATGCCAGTATGTGGGCACTCTTAATGATCTTGTAGTGTCATTCATAATGACACATTAATATTTGGCTAATTTCAAACAAATCGGGCCTGTCACCATTAGTTGCAACATGTTTTACTCTGTTTCTTATACATGATCTGGTCTATATTCAAATAGCTTTAAATCCTTACATTACATTTACAACATTCAAATGGTCAACTTTCCACTATTTGGGTCAGTTCCCACAGTCTGCTTTGCTGCCACTTATTCTCTCAACTTCCGCAACACTCATTATCGCACATTGCAATGCAATATATATATATAGTTTAAGGTGTTTTGACCTAAATATTTGTGAATAGTAAAGCTCTCTTGTACAACATTTCAGTTTACCAAGTCCACTACAAGAGTGAGGTTTGTTAAAAGTTTATTTAGAAACAAGTCAAACGTAACACTTCAGTTAACAGTCCTCCTCGCTTAAAATGGAAAAAAACAAAACAACAAAGCTAAAACCATAAAACATAGAAAAAGCGTCCCTAATTCCTGAGGGAACTAAGGAAAAGGTAGGCAATAAAAACACATTTCTTCATAGCGTGACCTGAAAATGAAAAGGCAATCCTGCATCAATAACTTAAAGATAATTAAGAAAATAAACAATTTCTTTAAAAAAATGAAATGTGAGAAAATCCACTCCCTGGTGTGTATCTTGCCTTAATGCCAGCATTAAGTAAAAGGATGATGCAGAATCTTTTGGGACCAGCAATGGTTTTTTTTTTTTTGACACACAGCACAAGACACACCTAGAAAGGGGGGTAGAGGGACCTGTGAGAGGTTTTCCTATTTTCTGTTGAATAGCAGAATGGAAAATCATAGCATAACAGCAATATCAACTCTAGTTAGGCTATTGATTGCTCTGTTTCTGAATTGTATGAAAAAATATTGGGCCTCTAAAGTGACCTCTTGCTCCTTGTCTCTGATCATTTGGTGGTAAAAATGTCCATTTTAGCAATAAATACCTTACATAGCACATTCTAATCAACAGCAGCTTTCTTAATGTAGAGACATTGCTGACTTGATACATTATTCGTCTTTGCAAACATATATCTGCTACAAAACTATTTTTGGTTGTAGCTAGAGGTAGTCTATCTCTTCTATTTCATTAATAGGCTACACCTCGGACCAATTTAAGACACAAGTTGGGTACTATGTTTTGTAGACAAGATGTGAGCTACTGTCCGTGAGCACTATTTGAGGTAATGCAGTTATGCTTGAAGTATTGATGGTAAATAAGCTGAAAACCTTCTGAAGAAACTGAGACCACAGTTTTTTTTAATTCAGCTCCTGCTCTATAATATAAGTAACAGATTTATATAACATTTCTTAACTTTCCTCTCATTTTTAACCGTATGCAAAATCTCTGAACCTGCTTTGCTCCTTCTCAACAGTCTCTTAACCAATTATTTCTTTCACTTTCCTTTCAAATCAACCAAGGGTCAGTTTGTTTACCTCCAGTATGAGGGCAGATTACAATATGAAAACTCGTACTAACAGTTCCTGAGGGAATTACAGTAATCACTGTGATGCTTTACTGGTATTAATGGTAACCGTTATTATTGACATTGCTGACTGTATTGGGAGGAGTGGGGACAGAAACTGAGTGGGTCCTAGAAGTGCTATTTTCATTGCTGTATACTGTAATAGAAACATAGTTTCCCAACTAAAGGAGCATGATGAGCCTGCACCGCTCAGTCAGTACCAATCACTCTGTACCTAAATCCTTTCTCACAGCATCCACTTTATTCATAATGCTGATTCGTTTGCGATGTTTGGTTGGAAAATTCTTCTTAGTGTGTTTTTAAAGCTACACTGACGTTGCCAGTCTCCACAAGGCTGTGTAGGAACACTTTATGCACTCTGGTGAGAAGGCATGGACAAACCTATCTAATTATCTAATTACAAATTACAGGTACAGAGAACTGCAACTGCAACCCCACTCAAATACAATTTCCGAATGTCGGTAATCACAACCGATTTGGATGTTGGAAGAAACAAAACTGTGAACTTGACCCATCTCCTTAGCCCACTGTTTTATCGACTTTCTAATGTCTGCAGACATCATCTTACTTTCCTGTGAGTAAACACAGATCACCTTGTTTTTAAACATGCGTGACTCAGAGCAAGTGCTTCTGAAACCTGGGGGGGGGATCACTGTATCGGACAGAAAGACAAGGATAAGAGAGAAAACAGAAAACAACAGCTATGACAAAACTGTACTATTCAGCGGGCATGCAACTTTCTCGCTGTGTTGCGACTGAACTTAACAGAAAGGTAGTGCTGCATACTGAATCAACTCGAGGGCTGCAGCAACATGGAAAAGCTGGCCTATATTTTCTGTTGAGGCACAGAAAGAAAAAAAGATCCTGAATCAGAACAAACATGAAAAATTCGGATGATGAAAAAAATTGTTTCGTAAGGAAGACACCGTGAGCACGGCTGACCTCAAAACCTGCTTTCTGCTGCTCAATTCACTTTCAAAGTGTTTTGACGCGTGCTAACAGTGAAAGAATGGAAGACGTCAAGAGCACGGGAGATGATGTGAGAATGAAAAGCCTTCCTCGTCAACAAGATCAGCAGCTTCTTTTTTCCTTTTTTTTCTACTCTAGAGAATTGCGCTAGTAATATTTACTCCTACGAAAGCACGAGGACACACGTTTATATATAAAGAAAATAAAAATACAAAAAAAAAGTAAACATCTTGACTTTCACACAAACAAATATGAATAAAATAGGAAGAATGCCATTTCATAACAATAGTGCCAAAAATAAAATAAGATATAGCTTGCATAGGGGGGTTGAAAGAAACGTAGGTAGGAACACTTTGTATACCAAAAGGCAATGTTGGGACATTTTTTTAAAAAGTATCACATAGTGCAAAACCCCAAGAAGGAACAAGGGAGTACTCAATCCAACGTCTCCCCTACACCCATGCTAATCCCAGGCCAAAACAACTCGCACCCTTCTGTACCTTTAATGTACCGTTATCAAACCCTTCCCAACCCGCCTACCCAAGCCCTCACCCTCCCTCGCCCTCCTTCCCTCACCCTCCCTCTCCTACCCTCCCTCCCTCAAAATCCCCCCAACAATGTGGACTTTGGTCTCTTGTGTGATCAGCGAATGGGGCGTGGGCGTGTGAGTTTGCTGTGGTGATGGAGATCGTGTGACCCTTCCCCTGCCCACTTGATTGTTGATTGCCGTTAGCGCATCTTGTGATCATCAGTGTTGCCCATGTTGGAGCCAGGGCTGGGGTCCTGCTGTCGCCTGGGCTGAGACACCACACACACACACACACACACACACACACATAAACACACACACACACACACACATATATAGAGAAACAAAGAGAAGTTAAATGGGTGGTATTTGCTTGGTATTTTGAAGACATTGCATCATCTTATTACACATCCAGGCAGTAGTTTTTTGGAGCAGTTGATAGGGCGGTGCAAGTTGTTTGCATTGTTTTCGCATGTTTCATCATATTTCTGGTGTTCATATTACAAGTATATAAGTAAAAATATATCAACTAACTGATCATTAGCTCACAATATGAATTAAAAATAGGGTAAGTGCAGGTTATTTTAAAGGCGTGCTCTGCTGTCTGAACATTCTTCACAAGGGGGCGCTATTAGCACTTAAGTGTAACACTAAAAAGAGCATTCAGATCAGGTGTGGTGACAGTGGATGTTGTTTAAAGATCCTTTCATCAAGCTCATAAAACTGTTGCCAGGACCCTCACCAGCAGACAGTCCCAGGTTAAGTTAGCTACATGTGTTTGATGGTGATTTTAACAATTATGAATGAGTTTAGCTTTAGCTGCATGTGGAAATTCTGGTTAAGATATGACATCAATAGGTAGGGTATTAGTAATAATTAGTAGGATATCACTACTTGTATTCAGCTTATTTATTTCTCTCTACTTTATTTATAGGAATTATTACTAGTGTATTTTACATTATAAATGACTTCTGCAATTCCAATGCCAATTGTCTTGGGTTTCACCCCTTGTTTCGATTCTTGTTTAGGGCATGAAACTCATTGATGAAATAAAGTAGTTGACTGTTGCCTTTTTCCCTTGGTTTATGGTGGAGCACGTTGCTTAAAACTGTGTGCAATTAGACTCTAAAAGTGTCACAATACTCAAAGAATATTCTGTTCAATAAAAATAATTGCTTGATTAATTATCAATTGCCAACATAATCAAGTAATCATGACAGCCCCAGCTCTACCTTACACCAGGCTCTAAATTATTGTAAAATAGATACAAAATAAAACAGGCATTTCAATGTGCAGCAGAGGGCAGCAGAGGCTAGCTCCAGCAGGGACTCTAAAATTAAAAATTCAGCTGCTTTTTTTGGTTTGAGTGGCAGACAGTCATTAGTCAGGGGGAAGTCTTCAAATCACTAGCTTTAAAAATAAAAAGATGACTGCTGCCTCCTGTCACAGATACATATGTTTATGTGCATATGCCTAAATCTCTCCCAACATAGACGTCTGGGCATGGCGGGGACAGACAAACGGGCAGACAGCGAGGGAGAGACAGACAGAGAGGCAGACGTGGTCACAAATCGGCCATCTGACATAGCGTGAGCTCATCGTCCACCTGACTAACCGTTTTAGCAGGTCCTAAGCCTGGAGCTGTTTTTTTTTCTTCAGTCTGCACGTCTCCATGAATCCTCGAAACTTCAGCATTAAACAACATCTATTAATCAAAGGGAATGCTGTACATTTTCTTTGATGCGATTATAATGGCATATGAGGATGAATCAGCAGTCTGTAGTTCGAGTTTCTCATCATGCCTTTTCCACTGCCTACCATTATTCACTCACATTGCATCAGTGTGGTTAGAAAGCAAGAAGAGAGGGGGTTTTATTTCAAAAAGCCTTGGAGCCACTAAATGCAATAGTGTACACACACACACACACACACACACACACATATAT
>JBBPDB010000019.1:877702-894305 GCA_037974465.1 Brachypetersius altus | reverse complement strand
TCTACTAGTAGTATATCAAATATAAAGATATATAAAGATAGAAGTATCACTGTACAAGAGGGTTATCTACAAAGGATCTTTTTTTTAAATACAAACCTTTTAAATGTTTATTAAATAGGGTTACAAAAATTAATAAAATGCAGACATTTCCGCCAAGCCTAAATGTTCTGCTCTTCTACAGTTCTATTAATATGCCATCAAGTATGGGTGGGCAATATGACGTTATAAGATCGTGAAGACGATCTATGTGCTGACAATCTGCCAAAGCAGAGAGATCGTAGTGTCGTCTGTATAGACTTCTTTATTGCGGGTCTATGCTCTATTTTTTTTTTTGCTAGTCCGCTTTATGCCCACCTTATAGAAACAGTGCTCAACCAACAATCGTTTAGTTGTACTGTTCAATAACTTGCAAAATAGTTAAAAACATTCTATAGTTACAAATAAAAATACATACTGTGATAAAATCTTTATCGTAATTTAACTGTAAAAAATTGTGATATGCCATTTTTTGCCATATCGCCCACCCCCACCATCAAGTGTTTGAAATCTGTCCAATGCAGAGATCTTTTCCAGCAATTAACTGCCATAAATCTAATATCATAGCTAAATGGTGCTTATGTACATGTATCATATTCCTTATTTAATGTCTTACCATTACATCCAATTGTTCTACAGTGGTAAAATAACAGATAAATCTTAAATGATAGGTACATTTTTGCTACTGTTAACAACAGCACATTCCAGCAGGGAGTCCATGGTCATGGTCCACTGCACCAACTGCAGACGTTTCCATGGCCACTGGCTCCAATGAACATCTGTACCAACTTTCAAACAGGAACTACCTTCAAGGTAATCTGCAGCAGTGAAATGCTGACTGCACACAAAAGTACTTTCCATCTGTATGAAAAAAATTATTCCTTCACCCCTCCTGATTGCATGATTCTGTATTTTCCTCAGTCAAGGAAACTGGGGTAGGGTTGATTTTGCTTTCAGGTTGAACACTTGGGTCCATTGTAAAAGCAACTAGTGCTTCCAGCAGAAAAGATCCCGAAGCATCGTTCTCTAGCAGAGTGAAGGCCTGAATACTCAGAGGAGACATAAAGAGTCATTCTGTTGAAGGACAGAGACCTAACTCTTCATCTCCTTCGCTAGATAACTTTAACAGATTTAACACACTTCTACACACCACAGCCCAGAAATGGAATAAAAAAATCAATTGGTTCACTGCAAGAAGAACTAAGATATTTATTTCCGTTATTATGCCACAGCATAACATTCATAAATCGTTTAGAACAAAATAAAACACTTAATTTAGCTTCTTGTATATTTAATGTATGTTGGCTTAAAATAATATAGTAGTGTGGTCATCAAAATGAAAAGTCAAAACACACATTTCTCGAAACAAAAGTTGTAATACTCTGTAAACTGTACAGCAGGGCATTTTGTGTATTATTATTTAAACTTATTTATTTCTGTTTGCTTCGTTCAGATCACTGAAACAACACCTGTCTGATTATGCTTTTAAATTATGAAGTAATTGTAAGAAAATATTAGGATTTTCATTTAGAAAAGTCATCAGTATCCCTTACTGGAAACTGTGCTTGGTATTTAAAGACTTCCATTTCATCACATACACACATATTGTGGAAGAAGATTGATTCATTCCATAATGAATGTGTTAGAAACATGCCCACACAGGTAAATAGTTGGTATGACCAACCCCTGGTACAGACAATTGTTCTGTAAAAAAGAAATATGAACTAATTGTTTGTCAAGCTTATGTAAAGTAATAATTGTTTTGATAATAACTGCTTTGATAACCATGGTTTACAGAAATATGCAAATTCTATTGACTTAGGCCACATTACATTCTAGTTTTTTATAAATTTTGCAGTAAACAGCCTCACCATGTAACGTGTTATGAGACAAAGCGACACCATCCACAAATCTTTACATTGAACCAAAACCAGTTGCGTTGCAAGATAAAACGCTGAAGAAACTTAGAAAGCACAAGTTGATTATTAGAAAAACAAGAGGAAGCAGGAAGCACAGGGCTGAGGTCTGCCACCTAGAGGGTGACTGACATCCTGTTTCCCACCATGCACTTCTCAAATAAGCTGGGAGGGACACACATCGGTGGCAGATGGAGCTTCCAGCAGCAATGTGGAAATGATCAGAGGAGCCAATTACAGGCAAAGCAGTGAGAGATACACAAAACACCTCGTCAATATAATGTGTGTGTGTGTGTGTGTGTGTGTATGAACACATGCAAAACCCAGACAACAACCTACAAACACCAGGCAGCCAGCGGTGGGTTGAGCTAGCTTTACGGCTCGGGAGGGAACGAGTATTTTTAATAATGTAAACAAATAATCAAGAATAAATTAGAAAATGAAAGCAGGGTCTGAAAGACAGTGTCAGATGTGGAGGGAGACGAGTTTGTTTTTCTGTTAGATATAAGGGGAGGCCCACGTTCTTGGATTTTTTTGAGAGCTATTTCGAGCCCGATGAGCACAGGGGTTTCATTTACGAGCGGGCCAAACCCGAGAACCTTCCCAGGGTGCACAGGGGCAAGGGGAGTCTTCGGGCGCTCTCAGAGACAGGCCGCGAACTCAGGGCTGCTTCCCCTCCCCACACAAGCACAGGGGATGTTTTGATACAAAGACAGGACGTATGCGTCATACTTTTGCATACTTTACATGTATATGTAATTAAGTGCATGTTATTTGAATTTAGTCTAACTTTAAATGTAATCACAACTTGAAAAAAGCCCTTTCAGTTTTAAAGAACTGAAATCTGCAGCTTTTGCAAGGAAGAACGCCTCACAAAGTCACTGTTCACAGTTTCACTGTTACTGGCTTCATATGGTGCCCGTTTATTCTGTAAATGTATGAATTTTTGTTCTGAAAATACAGAAAAACAAACAAACACACACACACACACACACACACACACACTAGCTCTCCCCTGAAATGGCTTCCACATCTGTACGGACAACCAGGCTTTTTTGAGTGCTGCTACATGGAGAGGGGAGCATAGAAAACGGCTTAACCACAGACTTCCTCTTCATAGCCAACCGACAGCTCCCACATCCCCCACACCCCAGTGACTGACACTCAATCACACACACACACACACACACACACACACACAGGGACGCACACCAATCCCAACATACTCCTACATTCTTAGGCTCATTTGTGAGCGAGAACATGGTCTACACATAGTTATGCTGGAAAGATTTAAGTTGTTTCTGCCCAAACTGAACAAATGAACACAGTAACCCTAACATGTAATCTAAATGTCATTATGTCCATGTCATGGAATGTACACACACACACACATACACACAGACAAACACACATATACACACAAGCGTACTGATTCAGGCTGCCCAATGTCAATGAATCTATACAGGAAATGAGACGAAACCCACAGAACGTTACTTGCACACCATCCAACAGAGGCCGCCAAGCACCTCCACGAAGAGCTCAAAGAATACACAGTAAAAGTGTGGAGTGATTGTGTATTTCCGAAAGAGAAAAAGGAGACTGAGGTGACATAGACAAGAAAGTAAGATAGATAGAGAGAGAGAGAGAGAGAGAGAGATGGAGAGAGAGAGAGAGAGAGAGAGACAGAGAGACAGAGAGACAGAGAGATGGAGAGAGAGAGAGAGAGAGAGAGAGAGAGAGAGGATAAGCTTTGTTTCTGGAAAACACAGAACAAAATGCTTGAGCTCAGATGCTCTAACTGGAATGCACAACTCTGAAGACACAGTTTAGAGCTCACAAACATTCTTTAAAGAAGTATAATAGAGGATCTAGAGAATCGCTGTGCTGAAACAGATTCAAACATACACACAGTTTCTCTCCAACTTTCTGGACTACTTCCCCATTCCTCTGAATTACACAACTGACACAGCTGACGCGGGACTGCTCATGATGCTGACAAAAAGCTCAGACAAGGAAAAGAGGATGCAAATGATGACAATGATGAAAAGAAAGGGGAATACCAGAGCCTTGGTATGGAAGCAAAGACAAAATAATTGAGCCTGTGAAGAGTTATTGTTGTTATTCTACTTCACTCTAACTGTAATTATGTAATTAATAGAGATGGCATCAACCTGACTCCAGGATTTGTAATCATACCAAATAATGAAGGAGAAACAGATGTAACAGATGTAACCTGATACAGCACACTCTAAGGTGTGATATCATGTTGTTAACTGTGTATTTCTACTACAGGAGCATTCAAGTAGTTTGAGCATGACATACTCCACATATGTGTACTTCCACAGTATGTATTTTGGATCTTCTACTTCCTTTATATATTCTCAAAACTAATCCAAAATATTAATTCTTGTGTGTGATATGAATTCTTATTTCATGGAACAGATTTCATAGAGCACTACAGTAGCTACAAGTAAGATCAAAATATCATTGAGATTTCCCTATCACTGACAAAAAGTGCAAGCCTTATGGGTTAACCTCCAACTTATGAGATTAATCTACAAAAATTGAATGGAATAAAAGTGACTTGATTTGAGTTGGGCAGATCTGAGTTGAGAAGGTTTGAGCCGAACAGACTGTGAGAGATCATACTCAGCGCCAGTTGCCGTAGTAACTTCATGGTGGGCGGCTGGCAGACTGCCCTTCCTCCGGTCGCGTGCCAGTCTCTCGTCAGCAGATCTGAAGTGCGCGGGGAGAAAGAAAAACACTGCTGGAGCCTCTGAAGCCCAGACTGAAGGAGGCCTGTACTGCAGGGGGCGGAGAGGGACAGGACACACTCACACTCACATACGGCACACTGACAGAGGGGCATTGTGTTCACACACCTCGTGAGTGGAGTTTTTTGTTAGCAAAGTGAGTGAGTATGAGAGACTGTGTGTGTGTGTGTGTGTGTGTGTGTGTGTGTGTGCACGTGTGTGCATGGCTGATCTAACACAAGTACTAATTATGCTGCAGTTGCTGATCACAGACTTATTCACACAGCAGAAAAATGTCTCATACTGTGTGTGTGTATGTGTGTGTGTGTGTGTGTGTGTGTGTGTGTGTGTGTGTGTGTGTGTGTGTATTACTCAGACATGGCTGTGTGTGTGAGTCAGGGCTCCCAGGGCCCTTTCTGAATTTTCCCTCTCTACAGGAAAACACTAGGAGAAAGGGATAGAGAAAGAAAGTGAGGGATGGTAAGGGTGATCCCAGTGTGCTGCATCAGCTCTCTGATTCACCTCTCTAAGCTGCTCTTCCACTCAGTGCCACCACAGAGCCATGGTTTTACCGAACACTCGGCCAACACCCAGTGCCTGGAAACATCCCATTAACCAAGATAAGTACAGTTAACTTATACCCACATATGAACACTCACCAACGTACACACTCAAACACAACTGTCTGTCTGCCAGTATCATGACAGTTTCGGGAAAAGAGACAGGACACCTAACTTCTGTAACACAACCTGCACCCTTTATATGAGGTTGATATTGTGTTTAAATTCTGAGGTTTGATATATTTGATAGAAATAGACCAGTAATGACAAAAATACAATCAACTGTTGTACACAATGATTTTTAAACAGTGCCCCATGCAATGCACAGCACTAAAGTAGGACGGATTATACGTTTTTAATGAAACATGCAGGTAGTGTTCAGAACAGCATAGTGGGACACAGTGTGATGTTATTTAATATGATGAGAGTAAATATGTACGTGGAAAAATATACTTATCGAATTAGTGGATGGTTTAATGATGTACTGGCATGTATAGTTTATGAAGTGCACTACTTTGGTAGGTGAGTGACCTGGCAATGTTTTATAGCAAATTTGTACAGATTTAGTGACTAGCTTTGCTGCTATTTTCTCTGTATTTGGACTTACTTAACTATACTCCTTCAGACAGTGTTTAACAATCATAATAGGAACCAGTAAACTGAACTTGGTCAGTCTTAATTGGTCATTGGTCTTAATTTAAATGCTGTTTGCGATTTTAGTATCTTTCACTTACTTAAATGATCTTTCTTCAGTATTTCTGAGAAAAGATGTGTTATCACTGGAGGGTATTTGGCTTGTATTCAACCTTTAACTAACATTCCATGGACATGACATGATTTATTTTTTATTTTCTAACATCATGTTTGCCAAGTATATGACCCATTCAGGATCTTTTTATTATGGTTTTATGACATAATGTTTTATTGTTGATAAATAAGCCCTTAACTTTTCAACAAGTGTTGTAGAATTCTGGTTAAAAACAGCAAACTATCTGACTGAATTCAGAGTGAAAATATCTGAATTGTATTTGAGCACTTGTTTAGACAAAACACCTTAA
Source organism: Brachypetersius altus (assembly GCA_037974465.1). Taxonomy (NCBI): domain Eukaryota; kingdom Metazoa; phylum Chordata; class Actinopteri; order Characiformes; family Alestidae; genus Brachypetersius; species Brachypetersius altus. Next base: position 887,982 of record JBBPDB010000019.1, on the reverse strand, counting down.
GAATTTGGCACGTTACACTTATAATTTAGCTGCAATACTACAGTAAATTATTTCCAGACGTTTAATGCTGTGTATCTTTAATAATTTTCTTAATGCTGCCATCACACATTAATCTTATTATAATCTCAGAAATGTGTAAGATTGTAGATTTTTTACTTTTTGCATGAGTAAACGTATTTGTAGGAATACCAGGTCATCTTTTATCAGAACTCTGTGATGAGACAAATCAACAAAGTTAATGGGAGCATCATAATAATGAGTATAGGTACATAAAAAAACTGACTGGAGACGACCACTTAAACAGAAGCTGAAATGGACACTGTTTGCATCCTTGTTGCCTTTACAAACACCCACACAGATCTGTGACCCCAACCACACTAAAAGAGGGGTTGATTTGTGTGTATGTGTGCGTTTGTGTCACTGTGTTTAAGCGTGTGTTTATGGTGAGTATGCTGCTGACTAAGAGAAAGAGGCAGCTGCTTTCTCAGAACAGTGGTATTAACAGCAGCCGAGGGACACGTACACACACACACACACACACACACACACACACACACACACACACACACACACACACACACACACAAACACAGTGTTTGTATCAGGGGCGATGAAGTGGGTGGAGTAAACCAAGGCTACACTGTTGGACTTCTTTTGTGTGAGGAAAATACACAGATGTCTCTTTTTCTTACTCTGTCCTTCTTACTGTATTTCTTTTTCGTTCTTACTCTATCTCTCATTTCATTCTTACTGTTTCCTTCTCTCTCTCTTTCCACTGGCTTACACAAAGTAAAACACTGATAGCAAAGCTGCCCTTGTCACTAACACAAATTCTTTAGGCGTGACTAAAAAAGTCTCTTGCACCGTTCAAGTCTTTCTCTCTTCTTCTTTCTTTCTCTCTCTCACTCTCTCTCTCTCTCACACACACACACATACACACAAAAACAGGTGCGGCCAGGTGCAGGTGCAGAGCACGCCTAGGCAAAGTAGTGTAGAACAGATAGAGCATGCCTCTCTGTGTAATCAGAGACAGGCAGAACCTAGCGTTTGCACTATTGTTTCACACACACACACACACACGCACACGCACACACACACGCACACACACACACACACACACACGTACGTATCCAAATGACCCAACAGTCACACTCCTTCATTAACACATATGCACACAAACAACCAAACATCCATACAACCCAATATGCTTTAAGTCCACACCACCTGTCACACACACACAAAAACATGAGGGACATTAGCTTGGTCCCGCCCCATGTGTGTACCCCTCTCATCTCAACCCTATAATTACACCTCTCACCATCAGGCTCAACACCCTCCAGCCAGACACACACACTCACACTCACACAATGTGAAAGCCATTGGGAAGCGCCTCAAATGACCCAGCTGAACAGAACAGATGTGAGCCATTTTGAGAAAACGAGATGAAATGATTTGCCCTCAGGCAATCCTGACTGCTAATAAGTTTTGAAGTGAGACAAATATTGTTCTGCTATGCCACATATACAAAAGAAGATGCAAGTTGTTGAGCAAGTCTTCTTGGAAAAAGAAGCAAGTACTGCAAAGTGGTTTTTAATCATTTGTAACCATTTGTAACTGCTTTATAATACATGCTCTTTTAACCTACACTCAGTGTTGTTTTATTATATTAGATTTACATAACATTATTTAAAAATAATAATATAATAAATTGCATGCCAGTTCATTACAACTCCATGGGATTCACATTCTTAAATTATGCACTTCTGACTTTTATTTTTATTTTTGCAAAATTGTCATAAAATTCAAATCTCCTTTTCAACTTATAAACCTACATATAAGGTTAATGGAAGTTTATGGACAAAATATTTATATAAAGTCACAACTGTTATTACTGCCAGTAACTGTGACCTCTAATAAGGACTGATGCAAAGCACCACTCTCATAAAGCTATTATATGTGTTTTTTAAACAAAAAAAAAACTACAAACTGAGCTGCTAGTGATAGAAGTCATAATAGCTTGTATGACAGTCCAATCTACAATGTTGTGTGAATTATGTGCAATTAGCCTACTAAGACAATACAAGGATAGAGGCATTTTTCTAAAAATGTATAACCACCATTTATTATCTTTCTCACCAACAGACTTCTGAAGGTGTGTGTCTGCACTACAATCCTTTAATCACCTTAATCTAGCATCTTAGCTAATTAGAAAGAATGGTGTATGATTCTGATTCTGTTATTTTGAGGGTATTGAAAATCCTGTCTTCTGGTTTTCTTAATACCCCAGTATACTGAAATACCTTGATACTGCCTAGTGCTAAAGTCAAGCGCTAAACCCCACCCATGGGGAGAACATTCATCCTGCTGAATGTAAGTATGTGAGTGATTTACAACTAGAGTTACTAGCCAGGTAAAACATCGTTCAAAAGCAAGAAATAAACTAGCATTTAGCACAATGGGTTAGAAAAACCAGTGTCTTCATAACAAAATGGAATGACAGTAGGAATATATTGTGGCAGAGGCTGGATAGCTCTCTGTTTAGGAAAATTGGATGAGAGGGTTTGTTTGTGAAGATGGCTGAGGACGTGACAGTTAGGGGGGGATTGGGTGGAAAGGAGAGATTTGACTTTGGCTCTAAAGCACCAACCACAACCCTGGCTGAAGCAACCTTACTAAAGGCCATAACAATGAGATCCATAATTCACCCAAACAGTCGCCAAACCAACACAAAACAGCTTTAAACCAGTATGTGAAGTGTGATTATAACTTTTGAATGTGATACAAATACATAAATGTGACTATATCCAAGAATATATATACAACAACATTTATAGTAAGACTGCCCTAGTCTCTCATCGTAAACTAAGCAAAAAGCAGCTGTATTAGATGGAAAAGATCTCATATCAAGACACTTAAGCTTGTCAGAAGCTACTTAGGGACACTACAGTCTTGCAGACAAAAGCATTTACAAGGTGGATATAGCTAAACCTTCCTTGAATCGCCATTTAATATGACTCTAAAGCAAGTTGGGTGTTCCTAACACCACACTCAACATCAGTTGGTGCAATTTGAAACAGTGCAGAAGAAGACAAATACACATTCACACAAATCACCCTGAAGGTGGCTAAGCCAGATGGCCACAACGGTCCCCTTCTGTGGTAAGTGAGGAGGTTCTTTCCTGGAAAAAGGCAGCAGGAATGCAGACCACACTAAGCTGTCATATTTCTCACCTGCATCCTGGGAGTAAAATAACCCCAAACATAGCCTGCCCTATCAATGGCACTGTGATTTTACAGAGTCTGGGGAGACTGTCAGGAGCAAAGGACTCTCACAAACCGCTACCAAGCCCAAAAAAGGGACACTGGAACCAAAAATGATGATGAGGCTAATGAATAAAGAAGTTGTTGAGGACTGTTAGCTGTCATTAGTCTGAAACTAACTGGCCACTTCCACAAATATTAGCAATTTGTCAGAGTCAAATCAAGCCACCAACCTGGGTTTCAGCTTTCCACAAAAAGCTCATTTACACGACAGTGTGCCAGACACAGTCAGAGGAAAGGAAACCTTTCGAATGGCATAAAAACAGGCAGTGAAGCAAAACACCTCAGTCTGCAGCATCATCAGGAAAAGAGCACACTACGCACTACGTCCAAAAAGAGGGTAAACTCCCTCTCTCTCTTTCTTACTCTCACTCTATCGGGTCCAAACATAACAGCAGTGCTGTGCTCCTGAGCAGACCTCCGTGTTTCCGAAGCAGTGGAGATGAAGCGCGCTCTAACAATAACAGAACAAGATCTGCCTAGTGTGGAGCCACCCAGACTCTGCTATAACAGTACTGCATCTACAAGGACACACTGAAGGTCACAGCGCAGCACGACACTAGACTGAGATAACACTAGACAGTCCCACAAAGCTCTAATAAAGATAAACTGAGAAATATACTGTACAGGCCAGATCATTTACACTCAAACTAAACATTTTATTTAAAGCATCATAAAAGAGGTTCTAGGTTTAAACAGGAAGAGACTTTTAGCTCTTTTTAGGATTTTAGATCCTGTCTTAATAATATTTAAAAAATGATGGTAGCTGTTGTATAAGCTGAGGTTTTTTTAAAATGATCTCACTCCTTCAGTTATAATGCTTAATAATACAGTTTGGTATTTTACAAGATGAGGCTGCTCAAATAAAGCATCTGAGCAATTGAAAAATGTGCAATAAAAATGTAGACCAAAGCATTTTTGGGTTTAGGAAACTTCATATTCATGTACATATTTTCAGACCTTTACAATTCCATACCATCTCTGTGATTTTTCACACTATCTGTATTTATCTTGGATAAATTGAGTAAATTGATTTGGATAAATTGAGTAATACGATTACCATTTTAAAGAGAGAGAGAGTAAGGTTTATGTTTGATGGCCTGTCGGTGTATCTTCTGTACATTTGCTGTCCTTTAAGGGCTTAGACACTACAGTAAAAACACATAAAATAATATAATACATAATGAGTATTGGAGCACATAGTACATACATGGAGCACAAATATAGTCTTAACACCGGAGAACATGCACATAATGGAGGTGCATGCATCGTTTTTGCGATGCCAGTCAAAAACACAGATAACAGGACATGCTTTGTCGTGTGAACTTGTCCTGTGAACTAGTGCATGTTACTATAAACTTATCAACAGATCAAAGAAAACATCAAAAGAAGAGAACAATGACTCAGGCTTCTAAAAAAGCCGCACTATAATTACTGCACCGCCAAAAAGCAAGAATCAAAGCATAAGAGCATTTGGACGGTCTAAACAGGCACAGATGAGAATGAGATGTGTTTCTGCATCTCTGTTAGTGCATGGGAGAGGTCATCGATTGGAGTGGTGTGACTGGAAGGCTGACAGAGAGGATGGGGAAACTTGAGAAGAGTGCTATAATTAAAACCCAATGGGAAAAGGCAATAGGACGAACGTCCTCCCTCTTCTTCTTCTTTCTCCCTCTCTTTACTTAACAAAGCAGAAGTCTTATACAGCTCCCACTGAGAAGAATACGGCATGGTCATACACACAAGGAAGCCATTTTTCCCCCAAAGAATAAAAAAAGTTTATACCAGGGAACAAAGGGTGGGGGAATGGGGTAGTAGGGTTCATTTCAACATTGCTGTGATGGACGCAGCAGGAATCAATTAGCAGGCTCGCTTTGATGATGTCACTGACAAGTCCTCTATGAACCGAGCGGCTTCCGTTTGAGCGGGCCGGAAACGTGAGCCCAGCCACAGTCTGCCATGTCTCCACGGAAACTGCTATCCATTACTCTGCCCAGCCCAGAGAGCAGTCTTACTGATCAGAGAACAGAGAAACAATGCTTGTTCAAGCACACACACACACACACACACACACACACACACACACACACTTTGGAATTGGCACTGTGTCTAAATCAGCAGAATACTAAGAACAGTAATCAAGTCCTCCATAGTGTTTTGGCCACTGGTATGCTCACAATCAGAAATGTAGTAGAATGCAGTGAATAGTGGTAATGCTGAGATTTCTGGTCATAGTGCTCATTAAAGAACGGATCCTGATCTGAAACCAGAAAACTGTTAACAGTAAACCAGTTCCTGTCTGTCTGGGGAGGAGAGGCCTTCATCTGCTCCTAGTTTGATTTGTTCCAGTGAGCTGTGCAGGCCTGGTGAAGGCCTCCTCCCTGCTCACATGCTCTGTCGTGGGGTTAACTGTCAAACTGGCGCCATGCTGCTCTACAACATGCTCTGTGGCATATGAGCAGTCATGAATATGGAGATGCGCTTTGTAAGTGTAGAGAAAAAGTTGGCTTTGATACACACAGAGACATTTACACATACGCACACTAATGTATGGAAAACAGACACACAAGCATGTACGGACAAATGCGCAGTCACAAACACATGCGCAAATAAATGCAGATACACATGCGCGCGCTTGCACATGCAAAGCTTGGGAACAAGCTTTAACACAAAACTATTAAAAATCCAATTCCTGTGGCGAGCCTCAGACTGCAGTCCCTTTCATAATGGAGTCATTTAGGCCGACTCTTCCCAGTGCTATCTGCCCCCGAGCGAACATTCTTACGCACACAGACACAGCAAAGATTTATAGAGTCTAAGAGAGAGCAACACCACGCCCCGGTGTGGCTTCATAACACGGGCCCGCACACTAGGCCCTAGCTCTGTCACGAGCAGAAATCAAACAAGTTTTTGTTTTAAAGGCATGCAACAAGTTTGTGTTTCAAAAGCAAAATCCACTTCTGCTTAAATTCAATGTCTTGTTGTCTCTCTTATTCTCAGATAACATCATATATGTATCCTGTGGAACCTGAGCTTTGCCCTTTTGTCTCTCTGTATACTTGTATATAGCTGAGATGACAAAGTTCACTTTGACTTCAGGTCCTCTCTGAAATACATCCCCCATTCATATTCAATTCACTAAGTGATAAGTCTACACTCTTGTATGATTAGTTCACCACACGCTGTGGAGGGTTTATATACAAGTTGGCTCCGCCAGTCACTTTACAGGGCCAATCAGTTGTTGATTTCACCCTGAAATGAGGACGACAAAATCTCCAGCGCTCTTAGTCTGGCCCAAGCACACGGACCCAATTTCTGCTCCGCATGAAAAAAAAAGCAAACCACACACGAACACTACAAGGGAAGAAAGAGGAGAGGAGAAGAGGGAGCCAAGCATCAGATCTCTTAAAGTCTCCCAGCTGAAGCATAGCTTCTGCATCTCTAAGGAGATCACATTTCAACAAGATTGGGTTTAATCGGCGCAGACAGGGCCTATATGGAAGAGACTTCTTCTGCCTGCATGTCTTTCATGTCTCTCTTGCTGAGCATGGCTCCAGCAGGCAAGGAAGTAAGTACAATCATTTAAAGGGAAGGGCAAATAACACGTAATTAAAAGGTGCTCTATGTTTTTTAAGTCATTCGGCCTAATACCAACATTCAGAAATACAATTAAAGTTTAGCTGACTAAGGAATGCTGAGCTAAGGAAGGCACACCACAGAGCAGGGGTCACCAATGTGGTGCCCGCGGTGCCCCCAAGGACCACATGAGTAGCCCGCGGACCTGTTCTAAAAATAGCACAACTCACCAGTGAGCAGCGTCTAACATTTAATTTGATCCTGTTGCTATTCTTTTTTAATCACGTTTGCGTTCATGTAGATTTGAAAATGACTATATCTGAAAAATAATTTAAAACGTTTATTATACGTGAAGTTTTGATAAATTTAGGTAAACTCTGTACTAGTGTATCAAACTCATAGCCCTACATATGGCTCAATACCTGTGAAGTAGTTCTCATTTTAGAAAAGGTTGGTGACCCCTGCCATAGAGCATCATTTTCATCACATACTGTTCCTTGAACAAAGCATAAATTCTTTTACAGACTTTCCAATATTTTGAATACCTTGGAGTATATGTTTGATTATGTTTCAAATCCACACAAATGTTTTATGGCCTCACAATAAATATATTTTATATATTTTAATTTAACCTACCAATTGTAGCTGATTTTTTCTCTGCAATTAGCTAAAACAAACATTTCAGAGCAATGTTTCATTTAGTTGTTGTCACACTGATCCCAATCAAGCATTTATAGCTACTAACAGCGCTACCACAGCCTGTCAGAAATAAAGCCTCTAGAAAGTCTGGAGTGTGTTAATTGCACTGGCACGTATATTAATAATAGTAATAATAAGACGACTCAGTCACAATGACTGTATTTGTCAGCAGCATGTGGTCCTAATTGCAGAAAAAAAGGCACAAGGCTTCACATACAACATGACATGCAACTTTTACAAGGGGCTTCTTCAAAAAAAGTATGAGCAGCAAAATACTGGAAATATTTGGCAAAAATGAGTCCAGTTATAGACTTTGAAACTGTAGTAAAAATAAACTGTTTCAGGTTCTTGCCCCAGAGTCATAAATATAAAATATATTTAAGTTTGTGCATTTACTATATGTGCCATTACTTTCCACAATCAAAAATAATCCTTCCCAGCAACTATAAAACTGATTCTACACAGTTTTCATGGGACTTCTTTTCTCTAAGTGCTCACTCACAAAGACTTGGCTGTAGAGCCAAAACCTGCCCACCCAATGTTTGAACTAAGAAAGTTAGAGAGACTCTAATACATCCCTGCTGCACTCCACGTCCCTCACTCAGAGAGCACTGTATGGGGATAAGGAACTAACTGTTGGGTCTTGGAAGGTTTCTAAAAGAGCTCCTGGCTGGGACAGGGTTAACATCTCCTCCCTCGGCCATGCTAGCTACCGCTAAAATTAACCTCCCCCACAGCTGGTTCCCATTAGCCTGCAGTGACACTGGGAGCCTGTACTTAAGCTGTGCTGTGGGGGCTCTGCCGCCCCACTCAGATAATACTACTGTCCCCCACCACAGGCCAAGTTTAAACTGGCCCAGCTCCGCTTCTGCTGGCAACGCTTGTGTTTTCAGACTGGAGGAAGAGGGGAGGAGGAGGAGAGGAACAGTGGTGGGAGGAGGGGGTTGCTGAAGAAGAATACCATAGACGTGAGCCTCCCCCCAAGCCCAAAAAGAATGAGAAACTCAGAGGCACAGCTAGAGAAAGAGAGTGTCTGCAAACTTTTGCAAACCTGTCGGTCTGAGTTCAACTGAGGAAAACACGGAAGTGAAAAACAGTAGGAGCAGGAGCACCCAGTTCATATATGCCTTCCTATACTGTATCTTTAAGTAAACAGCTACAGTTGTGTAATTATACATGTCTGTGGCCGCATGGTGAGTGAATTTTTGGCCTTTTGGTTCTCATTTACACATCCCTTCAGTTTAAATGAACAACTTAAAATATAGTGAAATACATATATTAAAAGTGAAACCCTTTAAATTTGCCTTACATAAACCTAAATACAGCATCTAAAGTTTTAATTTCTACAAAATGAGTAAGAATATACATTTAACTATACTTCTTATCTCTGAAAAAAACGAGGAAGTAACACACGTAAGTAGCATAGGTAAAAATATCTCATAAGTATTTAAATTATGATATTTTACGCATAATATATATTTTTTTAGTCTTTAACTACACCAGGGTAAATACACTGAACCAATGTGCAGGTACATTATGAGAAAAAAAATGAGAAGCCCTCAAAACTTGCATACATTCATACACATTTTATAGTTTTTGTTATATGTATTTGTGTATGTTGGGATTAATAAGGTAATGAATTTTAAAAGTTAACATTTTCTGTATTATTTATATGCATCTTTAAAAAAGGTATTCAGTCTGTGGCTCCTACAGTATTAGAGTATACAGCATCATATACTCTAATAGTGTGTGTCAGAACAACATAGTACTTCATTAAGGTACACACCAGTCAGGGTTTATTGACCTGACTCAGCTTTTACCATGGAATGAGCTTTTATAAGCGGTGAGTAGTTGTAGTCTAGCAGTGAAAAATAGCCGTCAGAGCACCCACCGTGAGTGACGAATGAGATGCTGATGACTGATTTATGACTGGATGCTCAGCCAATAGACAGCTTTACTGGGACACACTTAGCCAATAGGTAGCCAGAGATCACAAGCTTCTGGTGACACGCAGCCCCTGTCTCAGACAGTTTAACACGTCTGGATTTACTGTGACTCTGTGTACTTTCCAGCTAAGGTACTATTTATTTGGGGGGTTTTGGCTGCAGTCTATTAAAACTCTAGTGTAGAGGAAGAATCTGTTTGTGCAAAAGGTTAACTATCAGTTTAATTAGGAGCAGAGGTTGGAGAATATGCATGAAATCTCCCAGTCTCCCAGTCTGACAGCTGTGCTCTACTGGGAATTTAGTGTGTCAAACACACCGTGTGTGTGTGTGTGTGTGTATGTGTGTGTGTGTGTGTGTGTGTGTGTCTGAGTGTTCTATATGTGAAAACATTTGAGCAGATAGATTCAATTGAGAAAAAGTGAGAAGAGGTATGTAGTAGAAAAGAAAGAGAGAGACAAAAAAGAGAGGGAAAGAAAGAGGGAGAGAGAGAGAAAGAGCACAAGAGAGGGGGTGTGTGCCATATGTGAGAGGAACTGAGCAGATACATTCAATAGAGAAAGTGTGAGACCAAGAGGTAGGCAGAAGAAAAGAAAGAGAGAGGGAGTGAGAGAGAGAGAGAGCGAGAGAGAGAGAGGGAGTGAGAGAGAGGGAGTGAGAGAGAGAGAGCGAGAGAGAGAGAGAGAGAGAGAGAGAGAGAGAGAGGGAGAGAGAGAGAGACCTTATCAGTAAAGCTCTAAAA
>JBBPDB010000019.1:845920-870920 GCA_037974465.1 Brachypetersius altus | reverse complement strand
CCTCCGAGTCCGACTTATGACTGTACACCCAAAATACACCCCCCCCCCCCTCTCACACACTCACATACACTCACACACACGCCTTCCCTCCTCTTCCCCTCCCATTCACAACTCTACACTACAGAGCCGAACTGTGCATGCGCGCGGCAGAAAGGTAGAAGTTGGAGAAGCTGCGGCGCCACTTCAGCAAACGGTTTACCTGTAGGCTACCAGAGAGTACAGCTCTCATTGAGTGACTACTATCTGTCTGTTTCCTTGTCCGTCTATCTGTCCGTCTGCCTACCTGTCCGTCTGTATAGATCGTTGTCACATACATTGTAACCCTGAATGGCTCTTGAACAGTTACTAGAGAAATAGTAGAATAACCAATTTATACACACATGTAAACAAAAAACACAACAGTAGCCTATATTCAAGCTATAGAATAAAATATCTGAATCTATCTATCTATCTATTTATCTATCTATCTATCTATCTGTCTGTCTGTCTCTGTCCATTTATCTACCAGTTCATCATGTCTATTTGTTACATAGTTATACATGTATTATACACATACAATGTGCGGTGAAATGTAACCCTGATAGACTCCCAAGAATACAGAGGACTATCTGAATATTTATAATGGAGATATCTTGATCCATCTGTCGATCTACATACTTATCTATCTACAAGAAAGTATTTCATTATTGTCTGTATTTCCCTCTTAAACATCATTGCATGTTTTGGCAATATTTATTCAAGTAAGCATGGCTCCATCAGCTCAATGCTCTCCCATTACACCATATGTTGTGATACACAATATGTCCTAGAAACACCTTCTACTTTGTGCATTTAGCGCCCATTGCTTACACATGCTTTCATTGCATTAGTTTGTGCATACACATCTAGTATAATCTCTGTAAAAATATAGCCAATAGAACTGGATGTTCTGGAGAAGCCGCTCATAATTTTAAGGTCACCGGGCCTAATGCAAGCAATTGTTGTGGAGTATGAATTACCCCTCCATAATTGGGGTAGTACTGCCTTCTTAACACTGTTAAGAACCCTCCCCCAAACTATTTTTGTTTCTTTGGGGGGTCTGGGTCTTGATTGGGTGGGTACAGTACCCCCCTAGTACCCCGTAATTCCAACTATGCTTGGAACTGCATTCTCTGCACTGAAGGGAGATCTGTCCAGTACCTTGAGAATGAGCTGGAGTGGTCTTTGCCATGCAGTGGTCACTTCTTAAGTGAGTTTCCCCCTGACCTTAAGTGAACTGTAACTTTTAACATACAGTTCTTAAATAAGGGACTTCATCCATTACGTAACCGAAGCAAAGCGAGTGTGTTAAACTCCCTATTGATACTCTTTATTTTAAAAGAAACATTTAACAACATCTAAAAACTTGTGAACATATAGTGTACGTCCCACTGTCTGTCCCATGTAGTGTAAATCAGATATACCTGAATCATTTCTAAATATGAATCAGCAATGAATCTTAGCCTGACAAGAAGGCAGCACTGAAAATACAGAAAGACTGTGTGAAGGTACACTACCGTAAACCGCGGTTCATGTTAAAATGGGGTCAGCACTGTGGTGTATTTTGTTCCAGTGAAGGCAGGGCAAACATTCTGGATGGTTGAAAGCTTATTTTCTTTCCTCGTGCATGTTTTGAAGCTGTGACTTCCCCGAGGACAGAGGCACCGAGGGGGGAGGGAGACTGAGAGATGGGGAATGGGGAAGTAAACACAGCATCAGAAACCGTCGAAGGCCTCGAGGTCCTGTCGGATCAAGCAGAAAGATTGCATCACTTTCATGTGGTTTGCCATATTTATCGCAACTGTCTTCCTTTCAAATAGTTTCTCGGCACTTTGCACTCCCAGTGTGTATGTAATAACGTTAGGCACAAATGGGTAAAGTGTCACACAATTTAGCATCTGTTTATCGTCATCATGATATCAATACTAATACAGCAGAAGGCCTCTAGTCCGTCATTGTGTGTCTGACAGGGTGACCAATCAGAGCTCCAGGTGAGTTGCTGGGTGTTTTGATGAATCGAGGTCTTCTTGTTTTCAGACAAAGGTAAAATTATTTTAGCCCATGTATATTTCCTTTCAAGTTCATTCTTTTCCATCATGTTTGTGTGGGTTTGCGTAGGTCTCAGTATCAAAAAGATAATGAATTTTGTACCAAAAATATAATTAATAATTCATCAGAATTCATACTTACATTTCAATTTTCCAACCTCTGTTTATTAGAAGTTTATTCATTAGTGCTGTTTTTTTTTTTTACTGTGGCTTTAATACAATTGCCTTATTTCTGATCGGCTATCCTGTATCCTCATTCAAAATGCAGCAGGGGTCTGAAACGCTCACACCAAAATATAGGTACATATGACTTGCCTAGCTTAGGTTCCATATACAAACTATACAATATTTACATCTAGCATTTACTGAAAGGCTTTGCAGTCACAATATGTAACAGTATAATTGTAATACAAATATTTTATCTATATCACACAGCCCTATTGGAGTAAATCTCGGCTCTGTTGGTTAATGTTAAGTTTCTGCAAGGTCTCCTTTGTAATATCTAATCCATATCCATACAATTTAATGGTAAGTTCATTGATTTTCCAAAATATCTAATGACTGAGATTTAAACATTCAGAGTGGTTTAATGAGATGTGCTCCATTCTAAAGAAACAGAAAGCTGCTCCATAACATTATGGTACAATAAAAAAAAAACACATTCAAGCCAAAGATTCATTAATTAAGATATCACCCGTTTATATAAAGCTCAGAAGACTGTGTAGGTTCGCTGATAACTTTGAAAATCAAATAAAATGACTACATATAGACGCTGTAGGCCTTTAAGGACAATGCTGTTTAAAAGCTGAAAAAATGTATTTATTCATAATTAAATCACTAAGATCAGAGTGGTCAGATGTGAAACATGCCCTTCTAGAGAGATTTATCGATGGCGGGGATAGGAAGAGTGATGACAACTACAGCACAAATATAATTTTTTTGTTTATAATGGTCAAATTGTGAAGGAAATCTGAAAAAAATACATTAAAAATGATCCACAATCTTGTAACATCAATGTAGGCTAGATATTAAGAACGTTTTTTTCCTTTTACCATTCGTGAGACACTAAGTTTTGTCACAGATAATTTCATGATATGCTTATTGTGAGATTGCGTCACTGTATGCGTCTCATAAAAGCATATCAAAGCGTATTAAATGTAATGAATGATGGCCTCTCAAGCCCCCTTTAATTCCATTTGGCCATAACTAATTCACATTCGAGCTACAGCAATGATCAAGAAACAGCACTGCAATGTCAAAATAATAAACACGTACAATAGAACTATAATAAAAACTGAAGGACAAAATCCTGATTCTAACAGTTGTGTAGTTCCTCAGTTATGAGAGATTAATCGCCACCAGCAGACACTGGAATATGCATACCCTGATGTCTTCCATACACATAGCCTCTATCTAGCCTGGGCCTTAATTAAATCAGCATTATACTGCAGGCCTTCACAAGAGGAGCATCATTTAGACAAATCTAAGCCTAATAGTACATGGATCCTACATACTCAGCTATTTTTTAAATGCTCCTGTATCTAAAACAAAGTATCCCAACTGTATCCCAACAAGTACTGCAAAGCCTTCCCATGAGAGTACAGACTGTACTGAGGCAAAAGAGTTCAAACACCTGGTTAATACTCTTTATTTGGGATTAAACGTTCTATGAGCAGGTGGACATACACTATATGTAAAATTGTCAAGCCATGCAATCTCCACCTTTGGCTGAACGGACACAAATTCCCACAAACACACTCCAAAGCCTTACCAGAAGAGTGAAGGTTATTATAGCTGCAGGGGTGGGGGAAACAAGTCCTTATTATACCCATGTTTTTGGCCTGGGGTGTCTAACAAGCCCATAAACCCATCAGCAACAGCAATAAAAGCACAGATAGGTGAAGTGAATTACATTGTTGATGTTGTTACAACAGCACCTGCCATTAGGCAGCATTTGAACAGTTGATGTGCTGACTGCTGAAAAAGCTGATACTATCTATGATATACAAGTATACAAGTATCAGAACACGCAGTGCATCACAGCTTCCTGCACATGGGGTTGCATCCACTTTCCAAAGTACCTACAGTACATCAGATCATTATAACTGGACCATGGAGAAATGTGTGCCTGAATCATTTTTTTTACATTACATGGACAACTGTGTGTATGTGTACCACTTAACTGGGATAAGATGGCACCAGCATGCACTGTGGGAAGAAAGTAATGTTCTGCTGGGAAGCCTTGGGTCCTACCTTCCATGCAGATGTCCCTTTGACATGTACCTCCTACCTAAACATTGCTGCAGACCAAGTTCACCTCTTCATCTGAATTCCATTGCTAATGGAAGTGGTCTCTTTCAGCAACGTGGTCTAGAGATCCCAATCCTTTCGAGTATCTACCTCACAACTTAAAAGATCTGCTGATATATACCACAGCAGAACTTCATGGGTCTTGTAGAGACCATGCTCAATGGATTTTGGGGCCTGCGCAATCTTAGGCAGGTAGAGGAATGTGATGGTCTGTTGTCCATACTTTAGGCCATTCATTTTATAGTTTATGGCTAGAATGGTTGTGATGTCCTCTGGCCCATTTGTGAGCAGAAACATGGGCTACTTGAAAGTTTTTCGTATGCTCCTCTTCTTCTCTCTACAGCTGCCTCCACCACTCCTCAGCCTGAACTCTGGAGTGAGTAAATGTGTTAAAAGCCTGAGCTTAGTGCCAGATGGGGCGTGTGAGTGCTTTAATAGCACCACAAAACGCTCATTAATTAATGAAATATTCTGTGGTTACTGTCAGAGACCCGTTCTGACAGAGCACTCTCAGTCAAGCCTAGGAGTCGGCTTCAATACACTCCGCCTGAGAGAGCTTTACCTCTGAGGATACGCCGAAAACAAGGAGCTTCACTCGTAAACTTGAAAAGTAGTCCTGTTTTTTTGTGCGCACTGCAGCAGTTTTATACTAGTTAGACTCAGATTTACAGGATTGCCACGCATGCCACTGAGATCAATGTGTTTCGCTCATTCTGATCCTTACTGAGTGAAACGTTTCATCCAGTACTGGCTCATGTCTGCATAGGACGAGTTTGAAACACGCCACATTTTGCTCAGATATTAAATATTAAACTGTGTCATGCCAGCAAGCGAGCAACACATCAATTCTGCGCATTTTAAACATGTTCCTGGGTGCTGGCGTGTTGAACAGAGCTCACGTGACATCTGGGTATTGATGGAAGCTTAACAGGCCGCCAAACTACAGTGAAGAGGTGAAATAAGAGGCTAGCCGTCCACAAAGACACTCAGTATTCGCTTTCAGCATGAAACACAGAGGCAGTGAATAACACCTCTAACACCTATTAGGCCTCATTTCATTGTTTGGTCAAACTACTTTCCAGCAACCTCCAGTTATTCTGATGCGTTTCTGACTAAAAATTGACTAGGCGTGCCTCGTGAGCCAGAGGCCGTGTTTATCTCAGGTGTGCTGGATGGATTCATTGTTATCAAAAAGAAAGCCCAGCTTGAGACCCATCTGTTTATTCTCAAAAGGAGGATAAGCTAGACAGGAAGCCAGTTCCCATCAAGTAGAGGAGAAAGAAATGCCTGTTTTCTTTGTCAATTTGTTTCCAGCAGTAGTATGTTAACATTTTATCTTGATGTCTTAAATTAATGACTTCAATGGCAAGAAAATGTGGTTATTTATAACGCAATAAATCATTAATTCGAGAGACAATATAGCACACTGCTTCCAAAAACAGATGTGGAAACGGGTAGTAATGCCTGCTCTCTGTCCAACCCAGTAAAGACTAACAGTACACATGCACAGGTAAAACTGTGATAGCCTGCAGAGAACTTGAGCTATGAGGGATTATATTAGATCAACTGACACCCACCCTTACAAAAAAGTTTTTATAATCTGTAAAATATATGCAAACACTGTTCACAAGCACATTTGTGATCACACCATTGATAAATAATCAATATATTATATTTGACATACAATCAATAATTGTAAATCATTACTCCTATTAATTTTAATTATGGTTGCCACTTTTATTTCTTCTAGAGTCAATGCTGCACTGAAGTAACACCAGGCTACTTTTAGATGAGTCTGGTTTCACACTGCTCTCTCCTCAGTCTGGCACCAGACACCAGACTCGGGCCGTGACGTCACTGCCTGAGAATCGCGCCCAGCATGGAGCGAAGTTCGATTCAGCATTACAGAACCGATTCTTTTGAACCGTCCCTTTCATTGAATCGAGTGTCCCACTAAACGATTCATTGAATCACCAGCCAGTCGATATTCGCGGACATCTACACTATATGGACAAAAGTATTGGGACGTATGACCAATACACCAACAGGGACTTTAATGACATGCGTTCAAATATGTTGACTTTAAAATTGACGTGGTCCCCCCTAGCAGGTACAACAACCTTCTCTCTTCTGGGATAATTTGGCACAAGATTTTCGCGTTTCTGAGGGTATTTGTGTCCATTTATTCTGTAGAGCACAAATGGACGGCCTGGCTCGCAATCTCCGTTCCAGTTAATCCCAAAGGCTGTTCGGGTCGGTCAAATACTTCCACACCGAGCTCACCCAGTCATGTCTTAATGGAGCTTGCCTTGTGCACTGGTACACAGTCATTCTGGAAAGGAAAAGGCTCTTCCCCAAACTGTGTCCACAAAGTTGGAAGCATGGCGTTGTTCAGAATGTCTTGTTATACTGAAGCCTTAACATTAAACCCCTCAATGGAAGTAAGGCCTAGCCCCTAACTCTGAAAAAAGGATATGTCCCTAATCTTTTGTCTGTATCGTGTATCACAAACTACTTTTTTTTATTGCATTTATTTTTATTGGATTAACACTAAGTCGTTTTCTTAAGCCTTTTGCACTATTGACTTGCTGGCACAATACTCTAAATCTATGTCTTTACACACAGCACGGCCAGTGTTACACTATTATTCATTACACTACTGTTCTCGTCATTGTGCACCATTGTTTATCTTTTATTTTATTATCTCGTATTCTTTCTTGATGCACTGAATGCACTACAATTTCCCTCGAGATAAATTATCTTTCGCATCAAAGTGAACACCAAAATCCTTGATTCCCACCATCAGACGCTGCTCCTCCTTCATCCACACAATGATCTATGCAATTACTTTGCTGTAAAAGTTCCTATCAGGTTTTAATTACTATCATTATTATCACTATCATTATGTGTATGACTATGTGCATTATTTTTTTATTTTGACATTTGCTATGATAGATTAAATTATGAAAAGAACCGATCTGTTCATTGTGTGTTGTGTTATTTTTATTCTCTTCTATTGTCGTATTATATTAAATTCTCTCTTGTTGCACTGAACATGCGACTGAGGAAAATAAATAAAGTTCTATCTTATCTTATCTTGTATTATCTTAGGCTTCAAAAAGTTTGATGCAGCATGATATCAAGAATAGATTCAGGTTTGAAAAGAACCGATTCTTCTTTTCTTGATGCACTGATCAAACCTACGGAAACATAAAGTCTCATGCTTCAAAAGAAGCTTGATACAGTTCATTTCGGGAATCGATTCGATTCTGAAAGGAGCCGATTCGTTCAGGAATCGCCTATCTCGTTGTTCCCGTCAATGTGATACACTGATGTTTATTGTCTTTTTATTATTTGCTGGGGCCGGGTCGAGGTCAGACTGTCCGGCTTCTGCCGGGGGTCCGTCAGTCTGAGCAAAATAACTCCGCCAGCCCGGGCCTCTCACGTTTCAGGCGGGAAATCTCTGCGTGTCTGCTGTTCACACACCAAGGTGAAGAGGCCACGCGGCGGCGGCTCGGTTATTTCGGGGTGGAAATAAAATTATATTTATATTTATTCTTACTCACGCTGCTCCAGTCGGCCCTGCCGCTGCTTATGTCACCCCTGTGTCCAGGGAAGGCGGGGGGCGTCCCGTTATAGCCTGGTTAATTCTGGGGGTAGACTTGTGAGAAAAACATGACATTTGAACTCGCCTAAATCAGGACAGTGCTTGCTTTGGTTTGTTCAGTTCTGGGCCTTAACAACAGAGGAAAGCGAGGGTGGGTCTTGTAGTTACGCCTCTTTCCACCAGAGGGCAGCAACGACTGTTTTATTCTCCATGAGGGCCTGGTCTCTGTCCCACACCCACTGGAAATAAAAACAGTCAAAATTTTCCCACACCCCCTTCTAAAACAAACATGCCCTGTTCCATCCCTTGTGCTATTTTATTAATGAATGCGGAAATTACTACTGTTTTAACACTGGATATAGTACTACCATTTCAACATTTCGGGGGTTTTGTTGTGATTTTGACATCATGGCCAAGTAAATATGTTTGATAAACGATAAAATCCACCATCCCCCCTGATTTGTTTTTACAACTCAACTACTGGACAAAAGTATTGGGACACACCTCTTAATTCTTGAATTCAGGTGGCCCATTGCTTTCAGTGAAGTGCTTCAGCATACCAAGATATTCTGGGCAATGCCATGCTTTCAACTTTTGGGGAAGAACCTTTTCTATTCCAGCATGGCTGTGCTTAAAGCTTGAATGAGTTCAGTATGGAAGAATTTGACAGAGTCCTGGCCTCAACCCCATCCGACACCTTTGGGCTGAACTGGAATGCCGCTTGTGAGCCAGGCCTTCTCGTGCAACATCAGTGTCTGATCTCGTAATTGCTCTACAGAATAAATGGGCATGGATTCCCTCAAACTCTAAAATCTTGGAAGCTATTCTAGCTGTTAAAGTGGGACCAGCTCCATATTAAAGTCTATGTATTTGAAAACAATATGATTGAATTTTGTCTTCTCTGTTGATGTAATAGTCAGGCATCCCAATACTTTTGTCTATATAGTGTAGTTCATGGTAATGTAGTCTATCTGCATCCAACACATCTTAATCTGTGATACAATCTGAAATAGCCTTTCATGTAATTATACATCTTCCTCTATTAAAAAAGGGAGATTGATGTCAGACCCGGTTCTGGAGCTTTTAAGGGTTAGGGGCAATCATAGTTTTGGCAATTTTTATACACTAATGTTAAACTTTTTTTTCCGCATATAAAAATATATCATACAGCCTGTAGACTACCAACAGGCTTAACCTGACAGAACTGTAAGCTAAAATAGCAGCAGTACTTCAGTCCTGCAACGGCCTATTATTTAGATGTAAAAGAAAGATGGAATGTCAATGTGTTGTTTGCAGTCTTTTCTCTTTTTAACCTTTTGGCACTTTTGTTTGAAGATATTAAATGTCAAACTGAGTCAAACTGTAAACACCAGGCTACCTTAAGCAAGAACCAAGACCTGAAGGCCAGAACTGCAGTCAGTCATTTGGGTGGGAATGCTGACCCACGCTCACCTTTGGTCTGGCCATGGTTGATGTTCAACAGAAGGTATAATACCACCCACTGCTGCATCCTTGAGCCTTTAAAACATGCATGAAATATTGAGAGGGGCCATTTCAAGAGTAAGTGGAAATCTGTTAGGTGGTTTAAAATAGCTTAAATACTTTCCCCAAATGATGTCATATTTTTTTAATGTCTGCCTTCTCATCTTTCATCATATTCCTGTGACTTGTATTTTGATCTCGCTTTCTCTCCACGTTTCCTCTCTGACACACATGCACCAGACTAGGCACACAGCAGTTACACAACACAACTCACAGATAAAGAGGAGATATCCGACAGGATGGATCCTAATGCAATCGGCTGTAACCGTGTTTTTGTTTTGCTTCGCGATGATAGACTGATCACGTTTTCCTCTCTCATGTAATGAAATAATGAGTGTTCAGAAAGGTTACTTGCTTTTAGAGAGAAGACAAAGGCACCCGTTGTCAGTGCAGTTAAGAGATGATGCTTACTGAACTCCACTGAAAACCTGATGTACCACATGCTCCTAAAATTAATATAGGCACTAATATATAGAAGTTATTTATTTTTTATTATTTTTCAAATACTTCTATTGCAAATCCATTGTACATGGGCCTCAAGAGTATTTAGACATTTGTGCCATACTTAAACCTTTAGGGTAAACACAACAGAATGGCAACCAAAGTAGCATTTATTAATTTAAACTAGTTTTTGGCACAATATTCTTTCAAAGGTTATCATGTAGGTTTGTATCCAGAACACCTTCGTATACTTCTGTGTTCATGGTCTCACCTCTCATTAACACTCACCTCTTTAAAGTATCGTCAGTACAGACTCGTTGGAATTCTTCAGAGTTTCTCTACAGAAAAAGCCATTAGTCTCATGTTGCACTGAAAGATAAGTAGTTTGATGCTAGTGTACAAATACATTTTGGGAGCTGCTTTTTGCTGAATTTTCTCAAAGGGTATTAATGGAGAGTGCCTGCCTTTGCTACAGTAATACATTTAGTGTAAAACTCTTCAGTGAAGGCTTTACACTGGATGTCGGAACACTGGTGTAAGGATTTGATTGCTTTAAACAACAAGAGTATTACTGAGGTAAGAATGATTAGTTATGGACAACAAACAACACTCCAAGTCATCCAAAAGGTACTAAATGGACCCCCATCACTCCAGAGAACACACTTCCACTGCTCCACAGCCCAGTTATGTGGGTCTTTATAACCCTCTAACTGATGAGTGCCATTGGTCATGATGACCTTAAGACTGAGCGAGCTGTGCCAGAGGGTCCCATTCTACTGGCAAAACAAAAGGTGCATATCAAAACATTATTGTCATTATTGAGGGACACACACTCAATACATGGAAACCAAGCACTATCTGTTTTTGTGATTTAGCACAAACCCATAAATGTTTATAAATGTTTAAAGAAACCCCCGCAGTATCGCGTAAACTGCTGATATCCTTCACATGATTTTGCTTTTGTGATGTCTGGGCCTCGTCCAGCACGTGCGGCACGTGCGGTAAAATGTATAGTTATAATGCCTGAAAAATTATAACCCTCCCCGGTTATAATTTTTCAGGCATTATAACTATACATTTTATAAAAGACACAAAGACCGCACGCTTAGGGATGGTGGAATACTGCTGTACTCAGAGGTGGTCAGTTTGAAAGTAGCCAATCAGAGAATGTTATTTAGTTCTCCTTGGTACTGATTGGCTGCTGCCCTTTGACACATCTCTGGCAGCTGCAGTCCAGAATTTCCCCCGTGGAGCGCCTAGAGTGTTCTTGTTTTTCATTTTGATCTTCTTATAGCCCTGTATTTTTATTACTGTAAATTAAATGAATTTTTTGCTGTACATACCAAAGAAAATGTCAGTGCATAAATTACAGTGCAGTCTATACAGGGGAAACATCAGTATTTCACATTCTAGCAGTGCAATAGTGAGGGTAGTGAGTTTAAAATTATATGAAAGTGATTTGCGAGCATGTATATATATATATATATATTTATATATAAGGGATGAACATGCCTAGTTATTGCCCTAACGCCTTATTTACTTAACGATGACAATTATTGCATTAACGCAGGATTTTTTCCCCCAAATCCTTTTATTTTGAAAGTCTGCTGGTCATTTGGGCTTGTGAGAGTGTGGAGAACGCAGCTCTGTCTTGGGCGGTTTTTGTGGGGGTCAGGCATCCCATTACTTTTGTCCATATTATTGACTGAGAATAAAGGGTAGCCAATCAGAACAGAGCTCATTTACACGCACCAGCACACAGGCAGCTGAGGAAGCTGCAGCTGAAGGGGTATCAGGTATTGGAAGTCCAATGTGTTTTATTTTTTTGTGTACTTGTCTGGATAACTGTGAAGGTTTTTAATTCACAGTTGCTTGTATGAAACCCAATCCAGTGCTTTCTATCATCCTGTAACAGGCAAAAGGATGATACAGCATCATACGCATCTGAGTGCATGTGGGTCAATAGTATCTGCTAAAATGCACTTTAGTGGTGACCCTATTTGAATGTGGTAGGTCTAAGGGCACAGGTGTGATGGGTAGCAGTGAAGAAAAGGCAATCTATGTGATGCATCATTCCACCAGAAGACCAAGTGAAGCAGTTTCTACAGCAACAGCTGACTCAGGGTGCTGACCTTTGTGGGATAAATGTGATCAGCATCAGGGTCAGTGGACCACTCAGCATGAGCACGGAAAACAACATCCCAATCCCCTCATCTAGCCTCCTGAACCTACGGATGGATGGTACACTCTCTCTACTGTATCTCACTCCCTCGGCTGTACAGCAGCAGCTATAGATGCTGACAATCTCTTGAATTCTGCATGTGGGATAACAGCAGTATTGAACAGTTAACTACTGTAGCCATTCTTCTACACTGTAGTGTCCTCAGTCTGGAAATACATGCAGCATGAACAATAAACATGAACTCCAATGATTACTGTGCTCTCACAGGCTGAATCACTCATATATTTATCTCCATCACTGTGCATTTAGCCAGCGTCCTTGTCGTGTATTGTGTCTTGTGCTCTCGAAATAACAGAACTGCCCTTTAAAGACAGTGACAAAATGCATGAAACTGTGTGTGATGTAAGCGATGGGGATTGCTTGCTGAAGAAATCTGCAGCAGGCCGTCTCCTAGCAACAGGCAGGCGATGGTGCTGCACTATAAATAACCTGTGTGTGTGTGTAAAGCAAAGTAGCTTACAGGGACAAGGACCAGATACTGAATTTTAGGGCATACCTAGACATCACATCAGTTTAACAACATGTGTGGTATGGATGGTAGAGCTGTAAGGCACTAAAAACTGAAGAAAAGGATGAACGTCTACTTAAAGCAAAACAAGGAGGACAAGCTATAGAGAAGCCAGTGATAGCTATAACATTTCAGAGCACTCAGAAGTCAGAAGCAGACATGGTTGCTACTGGCATACACTGTAGCGGACAGGTAGAATGCTTTGTGTACACAAATGTTGCTTTGTTTCTATAGGTTAAATTGTTCTTATGCGGCAGACTGGAATACAGAACCAGGTTGTTAGCCTCCGCCGCCAGAAGAGGGAGAAGGAAGATTTTGTCCACGCTCTCCTTCAGATCTTTCGTCCCTGGATGTCTTCCTCCCCCGCCCGTCCACTGCGTTCTTGTCAGCCTCTATTCTCTCTCTCGCTTTCTCAACGTGAAATATGGCACTTTTATGCTGACGCATGGTGCTCTCTTTAAACCTGCTCAGAGGCGGCAATGGAGCAAAGCCCTGGAGGGCAAAAATTATAAAGTGCCTGCACGCTGCTCTAAACGATCCCACAGTAATTTGTTTCAGGGCAGTTCGACCCAGCTAGGTGTTCAGCTTGAATATATTCCAAAACAGAGAAAGCCCTTTCAAATAGCTCATTAAAAAAAGGCTGGATTACACTGTCATCTAGTGCTGGGTGATACATCTGTGTATACCAACATTCAACCACTGGTGGCAGGTATATACAAAATTGTATGTTTTAATTGCATTTTTTAACAAAAACCTTAAATTAACTGAGTTGATTGAGGAGAGAAATGCAAATACCTAGAACCAAATAAATAGATGTTTTCCTTTCTGGAATACTGGGCTTCTTCCGGTTTAATGTGTACAATATTCAATTCAATTCAATTTTATTTATATAGCGCTTTTAACAATGGTCATTGTCACAAAGCAGCTTTACAAAATGAAATAAATGTGAAATAAATGTGTGTGTGTGAATGTGTGTGAATGAAATGCCCCTGATGAGCAAGCCAAGAGTGACGGCGACAGTGGCAAGGGAAAAACTCCCTAATATTGTTTTTGGTCCCATTTGAGAAACAGAGCATAGTTGTCACTATCACTATCGAAGACCTTATCATTTTATGTAAAGGGATGAGGCCACTTCAACATCACAAAAATAGTTCTGAACAGATTCTATATGAATTGAGTGAACGTTAACTTTCACAATGTACTACACGAAACTTTGATTTTGCCCATTATCTATAGTACCTTAAAAATACTTAATTATGAAACTATTGTGAATGTTATTAATACCACCTAACAGTGCTGTCATCCATAATTATCTCTGTAAACAAGCATGGTGCCACACGACCTTGTTATTTAAAGGTTTTTGCAGGTGTTATATTAAAAGGCTTTGATCCATTGTCTTTTATGTTTTGCCTGTCTACAGCATAATCTGAGCTGATGTTATATTCCCATCATGGTTGCACCAACTATCGCAAGCTTTGATGAAGGGTCCGCTAGACAGCACAAGCCTCCACACTCCCTTTATCTTTCACACTCCCTGTATATCTTTCCAACTAGACAGAGCCTGAGCATGAAGGTTTGTGGGATATGGTGTCTGAGCATCTCTCTCCTTCCTCCCACCCATGCTGCTCTGCTGGGGAAACATTTAATGTCTCCCAGATTTACTACGCTGGCTAAAGGCACACTTCCTCCAGCCCTGCGACGAGGCAGGGTGCCAGAGAAGACGTCACCCGCAGTGGGAGGCTGCAGGCAGGCAAAAAAAGATTGATCACTTCTGCCCTGTATCATAACCTTCGGAACTCATGCAGGAAGCAGTCCAGGTTTGTTGGTTGAAAGTTGCTAATGTACTCTGTTTGCGGAAGACCAATCTGAGGCCTTTTTAGTTCTGAACAATGTATTTATACCCCCCTGAAGTGGGCTTGTATGAATCATGCACCTCAGAGTAACAGTTCTGTGAGGGTGTTTTACACTCATTTTCTTTATTTTGAAATTTTGACATCTACTAATTTTAACCAAATAAATACCCATTCTACTTTAAATCTACTATTCCCTGACATTCACTTAATTGGTCCATATTTTAATGACACTGCTATGAGGTCGATATTACAAAACAAAAACATTCCGACCATCCAAGGCCAGTAGTTGTCATTTTAACGTATTCATTAAGTTCGCTTTTTATTTCTTACTATTCCTGCAAAATATCTGAACTACTTTTACAAAGCATGATTTTACCCCGTGATAAGGGTTCTTGTAGCCTATATTTGCTCATCAGCCCTCAAATTTCTTGACACTTTGGCTGTTTTGGAATTAAAACATGTTCTAAATTTTACTGAAGAGCTATAATCTGCTTCCATGCATCAGAAACAATACAATGCGTTAGTGTTCTTTGTGTTCAAGCCTGAGAGTAATTCACTCAATAGAAGTTTTTTCTTTTTACAAAAAAACAGTTATTTGAATAGGCTATATGCTTATAAAAAACGTAACTCATTTAGACATCTCTTATGACTTCAACAATATAGAATGTTGTATAGAATGTTGTTAAATTCAAACAGATGGGTATGGAATATGAGTGGAATTCCAGCCCCTCGGTTAAAGGAATGGTGGTGAAACTGTGATATTTAAGCAAATTTCCACTTCACCCCGAGTAGATCATCTAAGACATTTGGTGTCTCAAGTTTGCTTTAGTTTTGTGCTGGAAGGGTAATGCCCAACCAGTTGGCACAACACAAATACAATTTTTATCAAATTTTTTATCAAATTAGTTTTAGGGTAAAACTAAAAAAAAGAAAAAAACCTCAGATACCAGATATGCCTTGGATGATCAACTATATTTGAGGTACAGGTAAACAATTTTTGCCACCACCCCTAAGGCTTGGCTGATGATCTATACACACAATTTTGAAACTAAGATAACTGTCGCACAATCAACTTGACATTCCTCTGTCCTGTTGTTTCTAGAAGATACTCCCTGCTGTGACTGGGCAGCTCTGGTCCTCACACAGCCCATCCCTGAGAGGCAAGTTCTCTTCTAAAATGTCTACCTCACTGTTGGGCTGCCCTGTCGGCTACCTTGCCCTGTTCTTCCACCTTGAGGGCCCTGTTACACACAAACAGTGGAAAACAGCTGATGTGAGATGTGGGGCTGTTATGATAATGTTTGATGTACATATATAAAGACATTTGGGCATATGGGTATTATGATATCCATATACCACAGCTTATAAAGAAAAGAAGTAAAATAAAGTGAGATGGACAACAATCACAACTGGAGCACCCAGAGTTTGTCATCATGAAAACTGTGGCTTTTAATGTAAACACTACATTCGATTGGTTTTCCAGCACGAACATCCCACATGAAAGAACAACCATTCACTAAAGAAGAGGGAGAAATAAGCAGCACAGAAAGCATTCACTGGGAGAGGAAAAATTAAAGGATGAAAGAAAAACAAAAGTAGGGGAAAGGGCAGGAGGAAGAAAAGAAAATCCAAAAGCGTAACTGGTTTGTGTCATTATACACAGTTCAGGTTTTTTTTCGTCTTCTTTTCTCAAGTCAAACTAAGAAGGCAGGTAGAGGGAGTAGAGATACATCGTTCCAAATCTACGTGTGTTGAGTGAGAGCTGTGCTTTTCTATGCAGACCTGGAAGGTGTTTTTTTTTTTATTATTTTGAGTACAATTCCCCAAAACCCCCCAAAAAAAGCATGAGGAGGAGAAAGCGCATGAAATCTGTACAGCCACACGCATTTGGCCCGCCCTCTCCAGCACCGGGACGGGGCCTGCGCACCGAAGAGTGGTTCTTCCAAGAATCAAATAAAAAATAGATACATATATCATTATTTGGGCTTAAATAAGTACACTGCAATGCAGGGCAAACAGGGCAAAAAAAAAAAAAGAATTGGTACAGTTCAACGTCAACATTGGTAAGTCAGTAAGAACGGTTCAAGAGTGGATTGCGGGAACCTTTGCAAATTTTTTTCTTTTTTTTTTTAAAAAAAGGGGGAGAGAGAAAAAAAATGTTCTGTAGCTACAAAGCACAAGAAATATACTTTTAATAATATTACAGAATCATCATCGATATTGTTATCTTCATTATCATTGTTTATTATTGTCATAGTCATTCTTTTTTGGATTAAGTCTACTTGTAAAGATTCTAGAACCAGAGGATCTACAGCTTTCTACAAAGACACACACCCCAATGACCATCACCCACACACCATCATATCATTGGTTGTGACTGTCTATTTTCCTCACCCCCCCATGTCCCCCCCTCCCCCACCCAGCGTACACGATGCTCTGTTTTTTGTTGCTGCTGTGTTTCTTTTTCCTTTTTTTTTTTTCGTTTTTGCTCTTTTTGCCTTTTTTGTGGGTTTTGTTAATCATTTTTCTCAACATTATCTCAGTGAAGCAGGTAGTTGTTTTCTTTATACAAAGGCTGAAGGGTCATGCTATGTGTGACAGGACCTGTGAGAAGAGGACTGACTCCATTACCCAGCCTGGAGACCAACTAAAACAGGATGTCTAGGAGAAGAGAAAAAACTCTGGAAGCAGGACAGAAGCTTGGGGAGGGTTGGGGTTTGGAAGTACAGAAGGGAGTGGGGTATGTGAGAAGAAGTGTGGGACAAACAATCAATAAATAAATTAATAAATTAATTAACAATAAAAAAGTTCCTTACATGACAGTGTTAATAGGTTTTCGTTATAGTGATTCTAGTGTTGCTAGAACTACTCCCAGACCCGTCAATCTCAGAAGGTTGGCACTGATATGACAATTTCAATCATCAAGACTGGTTATGGGGCCTCAAAGCCGTATGCTATATGGCCCCAAACATACACAGCGAATAAAGCTGGCCTACCTCAGTGACTGGAACAGACAGAGTGAACAAGACGTAACAAAACGAGAAAAGAAGCTCGTAGGGTGCAATCCTGGGGGTTTCCTTTCTCGACAACATTGAACAGCTGAACAGAATGAATGAATCGCCATGAAAAACCAGTCTGATAAAAACCCGAAGAACTGGGACACGCTACAACCATCGTTTGGCTTGCCTGACCCCAACTGTAGTGCTCACAACTACTAGCATAACTGTCTTAGCCATTGATAAGCTCTCTTCATCATTTTTTTTTAAATATCATCACGTAATTACTGTAACGTTGTGTACTCAGGCAATATGTGTACCCGTCAGCCCCCCCGACTGATATACATGTAATAAATATACATACAATAAACAAAAAACATAAAAATATAGTAAAAGAAAGACATTTTGAAAACAAAAAAATGAGGATTGTGTAGTTAAAACAACAAAAAGACACAGTGGAAAAACAGGGGAAAATAAAATATCAAACAGCAAAGAAGAAAAAAAAAAAAAAAAAAAAGAAGGAAAAAAAAAGGTCCCAACTTTGTTCTAAAACGGTAAAGGCTGGGTTTCTATAAGAAATCAGTTCTGTTGGCAGCTCTTGGAAAGACAAACTAAAAACATTTTATATATATATATTTATATATATGTATATGCCTATTTTAAAATTATCATTATTATTATTTACCAACTTGCATTTTAATCATTTCCAAAGAAGTGGCTCGAGAGGGACGGGCTCAGTACAAGCCGCAGCCTCGCAGGTTATTGGCGATGATGATGTCAGTGACGGCGTCGAACACCACCTGGATGTTCCCTGTATCTGTGGCACAGGTCATGTGACAGTAGATCTCTTTATTGGGTGAGCGGTTCTTGCTCTCAAACTGTGCTTGGATGTAAGCAGCTGCATCATCATAAGTGTTGGGGCCTGTGGAGAGGGGCAGGTTAGAGAGGACAGAAGGTGGAAGGAGGAGAAAGGTAGGATGAAGAAAGTGAAGGAGAGGAGAGAAAGAACAAGAGATGAGATTCCAATGAGTTGTCAAGAATCTTTAGAGGCAATTTAAACTCAGTTTTCTATTTTAAAACTAACAGATAACCAGTTACTTCAGCTAAAATGTTGAAATGATGTTGTGTCCAGAAGTCGTGGGAGGAAAAAAGTCAATAAAAAAGAGAACATAACCTAGTAGATGGTAAAAGGTGAGAGAGATACAGAGAGAGAGAGAGAGAGAGATACAGACAGAGAGAGAGAGAGAGAGAGAGAGAGAGAGAGAGAGATACAGAGAGAGAGACCAAGAGAATTGAGAATACTGGCCTGAGCCTTTACTTCTGCTGACACGTCACATTAGGATCTTCAAATGCTCTCTATAGATAATTCAACTCTCGCTGCCACCTGCTCTCATCCCATACACCTAATTTTTTTCAACCCACTTTTCCATGGTCTTTAAAGCTATTCTTTTTTCCACCTTTAGCACAAGCCATCTTGCTGTAAGACAAGAGCTGGGTGTTAAAGGTAGCCTCTAAATGAGCTCTGTGGCAAGAGAGATAAGAGTGAAGGGGCTGCTGGGCAGCAGAGCGAGCAGGGGAGTGTGAATGTGTGTGAGTGTGTGTGTGTGTGTGTGTGAGACACAGACAGGACGGCAGCCGTCCCTCAGGGCTCATCTCTTCTTTACGGCTGCCCAAGCCTGGCCCAGGCACTACAGGCTCTAAAAGACAGCCCTGAGCTGACCACCACACCTCAACAACTCCAGTGGGCGTCTATCACACACACGGACAGTCACACAGAGAACATTCTCTCTCACCGTCTATTGTACAAAGTCTGTTCAGGGTTTTTAAAGCCACTCACTAGGACAGCGCCATCTTTTTGCTTCATTGCTATATTTCTTCTTATGCAACATCTTTCAGGTACAAGAATATCATTAGGATTTTGGCACTATTACTTGTAAATCTTTAAATAAAATGAGCAATATTTCTGAAGATTACTGATGAAATACTTATATCACATAGGATAATATGGGTGAGATTAGTTTATTACTGGAATTTATTCCCCAAGAAACATTTGCTGTACAAGATACAAAAAGTATAGGAGGATCGATTTTAGGAGAGAAGATAATATTTCTTAGGAAAAGAAAAAAGTAAAAGCAGACCTCTGGGTGAAACATCCTCACAGAACACTAGAAAAAATACTCCTTCAGTACATCTTACACTATTTAGATAGACTACCATTATAAAGACACAATGCTGTTCACTGAACTAGCCAGTATTTGCATCATGTACAGAATATAATAATCATTACCTTTGCTAAGGAGTGTGTCTAGGATTAGAGTTATTTTTACATATATTTACACGATAGTTTAAATAACAAACAAGTACATTTGAGTACATTTTGTTTCGTCTTTTGTATTATAATGAATGCAGTAAACAAATCAAGGCAAACAAATCTTTATATAAAATAGGACTTTTAGTGCTGCACCAGTTAAAACATAGAAGAACCCAGAGACAGAATGACAAATGACTAATTCTTTCAAAATTAGATGAAAATTGATGCTAGATTCACCTGACCGTGGGAGTTCATTCTTATTGTGGGAGTAGGAACATCCTGCACTTAAACAATCTTGATGGCTTCTTATACAAGCTAAACCTGTGTGCAAATATTTAACAGCTGGCCTGTTCCTAAGAGAGAGGTTCTTGCCCCCTTTCCCCTTCAGAATAAATCTATGGGTCACAATATAGGCTAGGGTTACTATTTCGTTAATATAAAATGACCTTAAAATTTATTGCAAAAGCCAAAGCCAGTTATTCACAGTCAGATGAAGTCAAAGTGCTACAGAAATGAATGCCAAGATCTATGGAAAAACATCATTCCCTTTTTTCTCTGTCAGCTGGTTTAATGTTAAATGATAATGTGTGAGCTTGGCAAAGATGGGAGTAAAGCCAGTGTTCAGCCTTTTCTTACCCGTGTACTCTGGGAAACAGATACTCAAGGCTGATTTCTTGATCTTTTCAGCAAACAGGTCTTTCTTGTTGAGGAAGAGAATGATGGAAGTGTCAATGAAGAATTTGTTGTTGCAGATGGAGTCGAACAGCATAAGAGACTCGTGCATGCGATTCTGCAGGAGAGGAACAGAACGGAGGGATAGGCAGAGAGAACGCAGAAAAGGTTAGCGAGAGTAAAGGGAGTCATGGCCAAGGTAGAGGGCACACTGCAGCCCACAACAAAAAAAGAAGAGCAAACAGGAGAACGGAAGCAGTCCTGATCTGTTTGAAGCCAGATGTGTCCTGATCTGATGAAGCTACCTGAAGCCTCTACTATAAATCTTAACAGTATTCAGAATGAATGCAGACTGAAAACAGGAGGGAGAGACTTGAGGCACAAATAGACCACACATTGAGTTTTAAGTGGTATTTCATTTATTTCATATAAATACATAAATGCAAATACACATCCGTTTTTCAATAAATAATTAAGAGCAGTGAAGACACAATAACTACAGCAGATAGACATAAAACTGACAGACACAAACACTGTGATCACACCCAGGAAAACACAATAGGGTGTATGATGACTTCTGACTGATAAATCTAGTTGCTAGAAGAAGAGACTTTGGAATGAAAGTGGGAGACAGATGGCACTCTGCATTTGGCACTTGCACCTACACTAATTATTTCTCTAATCCCGATTCCTCTAATCTTATCTAGACAGCATTATTTAAAACTACTAACCAAATGTGCTTTGAGCGCCATGTTTTATGACTAATCATGTGTGTTTGGCTGAATGACCAATAATGGTAGTGTTATTGGCACTTGGAGTACTAAAGGTGGTGGTTATCTGAAAGACATCTGGACACTTTTGGATGGTGTGAAACAAAATTAGGAGCGCTACATTTTACAGTCCCTGTTAAACTGCTCTGCAAATGCATTTTCCACCAGTGAAAAATCTCATTCCAGCATGTAATACAATGTCAAATGGATCATTTCTATCCAATTATACATCACAGTCCACAGCGACTGTAGCCTGACCACAGCACCAGCTGCTGCAGCCCAGGTAAAAAAAAAACCCACAGGAACAACCAGCCATTAGTCATTCAGTGGTGTGCTGACTCAATTGCCCACAAATCTCTTTTTACATTGGCCAAAAACTTCATTTCCCATAAGCCTGCGGGCTGACGTCTCGCCTCCTTTTTGCTTTGGCCTTACAACCTGAAGCCTATAATCTTCTTGACAATGAGCAAAAACGAGAAAAGAGAGATAAAGAGAGACATTAAATAAGAAGAAGAGAAGCTGGAGGAGATCAGTGTCGGCATGAAATTTGTGTCACAGTTGGACAAGTAGGAGGGTTGGGGGTTTGTTTTGCCTCTGGAATAAGAGCGATAATGACCCTCCAGCTGAGACACTGAGAGCACGCTGAGTCAGAATGCACTTCTTGCCTGTCACAAAGCTGCTGTGTACAACACAAACCGTGATGCTTTTATTTCAGCAGAAGAGTATTTTGCATGTTTTATCATGAAAAGAATGTCATATAATATCATTTCTTTTCTAGAGCGTTTGGCTCCAGTCACTTAAATGAAGCCTATCCCTGTGGTTCCTGACTCTGATCCTGGATTTATGTTTTGTCTTTTCTAACCCACCTAACTTCAACTTGGTATTGAAATGACTTATTGGATCAGGTGTGTTAAAGCAGGTAAAACAACATAATGTGTAGAGAAGGAATACTTCAGGGCCACGGTGGGAAACTACTGAAGAATACAGTTAATGCAACCCTGGGCAAGGAGTAATGGGGACAAGCAGGAACCCTAACATGTGTGACAAGTACAGCACTGTGATGTACAATTACTAACAGCAGTGTAACTCCACATGCCCATGGACACAGACAAAAGGTTCAGATTAAACCCCGGCCCAGTCAGCTGAACGACTACCTCAGAATTCTTATACAGCTTTCTCAGTGGAGGCCACTCCTTATTAGGCAAACGCCAGAAAGAACATTGTGACTTGTCCCCTGTCTACCCCCTGCAGGCCTGTGTAACCGCAGCTACAACAGCTGTTTTCTTTCTAATTAATCCACAGATACCCAAACTCACTTCGGCCTGTGACGTCTTTCCACAATTACAAATCCCTGCATGCCCCTACTCCTTCGCTCTCCCACCATATCCTTATGCTTTTAAACTGAATAATCTAGCATTTCTGATGACAGGTGAGGTAGGCCATCAACACCTACTTGGATGCTG
The DNA here is from genome assembly GCA_037974465.1 of Brachypetersius altus. NCBI lineage: Eukaryota > Metazoa > Chordata > Actinopteri > Characiformes > Alestidae > Brachypetersius > Brachypetersius altus. Next base: position 848,139 of record JBBPDB010000019.1, on the reverse strand, counting down.
GGGGACAAAAAGAGAAACAGATTGGAGGCCTTCACAGGGCTAAATTAAAAACAGCAAACAACCTGAGGCAAACCAGCTGAGCCAAACTGACTCTATGATTCAGACTGACATGGACGGATAGTGCCAGGCAGTTAGAGATGGTTCGTTTTAGCATAGTCTAAATCAACACTAGCCAGTTAAAAAAAGACAGGTCTTGGATAAGTCAAAGGGACCATTTTTAACCCAATTGTAAATTCCAAGAAGGAATTGAACTTCCTGCTGCCTTAATCAAAATGTAAATACGGTCCTTTTAAAACCTGACAGTTATACACACAACTTATCTGAAAACCCAACACATGTCCATCATATTACCAGTATCACAAGTCCCTAGATGCAGATCTATCTTGATATCTATTTTAGAGTTTTTTCTTTTCAAAATAGTTACCATTCAAAGTGTTAAGTGTTCCTTTCATCGTTCCTGTTAAAATGGAAAAGTAATGAATGTTTAAGGTGTTTAATATGAAAACTGTTAAAGTAAATTATAGACAGCACTGAGTAGCAAACAGAGACTACCCTTCAAGCTGTTGAGACAGTACTCGGCACTATTTTAGTAGTAGCTCATGGCATTAGCTGCTTTTAATGTCATTTAAATGTCACCCATAGTTTCATCAGCATTCAAGTCTTGACAATACCCATGAAATCTTCTGTAGTGGCACTCCAAATTTTAGACAGCTTTGAAGGACGATCATATACAACTGGTAAAATTATAGCCGTTTAAGGCAAACAATGCTACATGGTTTTGTGTGTTTCGTACTTTGTATAGCACTGACTGATCTACTAATCCTTTGGGCTTTTTGGGCTTCATTGAAGATTAATTTGATTTTGGGGCATGAAATGGGGTGCTCGGAGAATGAAGACAGCTTGGTATCCCTATTCCAGCTCAACTAAGCTGTGCCCATTAAGTTTTAGTCCTATAACCCACACATCATTTAATCATCGGGATCAATTTTTTTTTTGATCAAATTTAACATATCCCCTTATGATGACCACAGGGGAAGCTGTTTGGTTAGCTTTTGTTAGCTTTCACTCTATTGTGGTCTAATTCCACTGGAGAGGTGGACATAGAGAATAAAACAGGCACACCACAATATTCAAGTACACCACAGTAGGTGCAGCCTTCTCCAGCGTATCCGGCTCAGTAAAGGCCACAGAAACGCAGGTTGTTGGCGATGATGACGTCAGTGACCGCGTCGAAGACAAACTGGATGTTGTTGGTGTCCGTGGCGCAGGTGATGTGAGCGTACACCTCCTTGTGGAAGGACTTGTTCTTGCTATCGTACTGCGACTGGATGTAAGCCACCGCCTCCGTGAACGTGTTCGGGCCTGGAGCGCAAAATGAGGCAGAAAGGCAGGCCAAGAAGAGCACAAAGACAGGGAATGGAGTGATGGTAAACAGGAACAGAGAGTAGAGATGGAGATAGCAGACAGGTTTGTAAACAACAGGAAAATATACAAAGCAGTGGCAAAAAAGCAGTGGAGAGAGGAAAAGCAAAGGGGGTGTAATGAAAACTCTGAAGACTAAAAATGAATCACACATTTTTGTGATGTATCATGTAATGCGCTGCAAGCCTGACATTGTGGATGTTTGATGAAACATGGTAATACAATAAATGCTGTGGCGAGATAAGTGGCTAAGAGCTTGTACAGAATGGAAATGGAGGGGGGCTGCCAACTTGGCTGCCTTCCTATATAAACCAGACCCGAAAGCATGGGAGCCTTTCCAGGTAATGGGCGAGAAGTCATCCAAAAAATTTAAAAAAAGATGATCTTTCCTGGAGATTTGCAGTTCTTACTGCCCAGAATTTTTGATCTCTGTTACCTTCTTCATTTTGACTGGATTGGGGCTGAGAGAATAGCATCTTAGCTGGGCAAAGAATTTACCTGTATACTCAGGGAAGCAGATAGTTAAGGGCGACTTCTTTATTTTCTCCTCAAATATGTCCTTCTTGTTAAGGAAAAGAATGATGGAGGTGCTTGTGAACCATTTGTTGTTGCAGATGCTGTCGAACAGCTTCAAGGACTCGTGCATTCGGTTCTGTGGGATCAAAAAAAGAAGCTGTCAAACTTCGGCCCAGCACTTCAAATATATAACCAAGTAGTCTCAGGCGCGCGCACACACACACACACACACACACACACACACACACACACACACACACACACACACACACACACACACA
>JBBPDB010000019.1:819886-830440 GCA_037974465.1 Brachypetersius altus | reverse complement strand
TGAGTCAAGCGTTTTATTATTTTTTTTAACATAAAATGATTTTTAAAATGTGGTGCAGCAGCACTCCTGGCATTTCTGTGCCAGAACAGAAGGGGAAGTAATACTTACTATTGGGCGGAGTCATTAAGCTGGTACTCTCGGGCTCGGCTGAAGCACTCCTGGATGCCGGAGTCAGCCCACAGGCGCATCATGGCGGTCAGGAGTTCAGGAGAGTAGGGTTCAGTGTCTTCCATACGACTCACGACATCACAAACCATCTTGGCATCAGCCTGAAGAGAACACACAAACACATACAGGCATTTCATACTGATGACCATCACATCAAACAAATTGAGCTACAAGTCAAATGATCTCCTTTATATATATAAAAAAAAAGAGTAGCAACCCACTTAACACTAAACAAATAAGATGCTGCACGGGCCTTTGTGCATCACCCATGAGAGTGATTATTCTAAACAAAAAACAATGTCACTACAGAATACAGCAGTCCTGTTCCTGCTTGGCTGCAACTCTGATCTTATCTGAGGTAGCACTGACTGAGCTAGGATGGTCAGCACTCTCAGAACTGGGCTCGACATCATTGCTCTCGTTCTATTTTAGTCACAAAGGAGGACAATGTTCTGATAGCGTGCTGCACATCCACATGAGCTGACCCTAGATCAGTGGCTGCTTTACATGGAATGAGCATTTGAGCAGAAGAACAGGGACAGCTGAGCTCAGAACAGTTTTTAGAAAGCACCATTATGGGTCTGACCTGCTAGCCCAGCAGGGCTGCTGGGAATGGTAATACTTCATGTCGAGCCCCACTAGACAGAATAAGCAGCGCCAGGAATTAAGTCAATTAAAGCCATGACTACTGTGTGTGTGTGTGTGTGTGTGTGTGTGTGTGTGTATGTGTGTATGTGTGTGTGTACCCTGATCCCTGTGGTCCCACTTTCTAGTCCACTAATCCCACATGCTTCCTGTGGGATGAACCCATATTGCACTATGAAACCTGACACACACACACACACATTCTCTCTCTCTCTCCCTATCTCCCTCTCTCTCTCCCTCGTTCAGAGAAAAAGAAGAATAGTTAATGAGTCTGTCTCTCCGTTCTTCCGCTCTACTCATCCATTCTGCTATAGACCCACAGAACCACTAGTGTGGGCAATACATCTATAACAGTTGTACAGAAACATCAATTTTCAGTTTTAGTGGTGTTAGTAGATGTGATAAACCTGTCATGATGCTGCGGACTGGTTTTGAAATCAATTAAAGTACATTAAATCTAACCAAACAGCAAGTTGCCTTGCTGGTTTCTGTCTGGTTAATGTTTAAAATATAGCTCTTTTAGTGTAATTTTAAGAAAGGCAAAAATGAACAAAACAGACTAATCAAAGCATGCGATTTTAGGTTAATAGGACATTCTTGCAACAGAGCACCAATACTGAGAAACCATAGCTTCTTATATACTTAGTTATCATCTGTTACTGTGACTATATACTGACATGCTCATTTTCCATGTTAGATATTTCAAATCCTCTTGCTAAACCCTCCACCTCTCACACAAAGCCCAGGTTCCTGGCTACCAGTTGCAGAAAGGTCAGTGGAGGTGCAAAGTCAGCGGAGGTTGTTTTCTTACCACAATCTACTAACACACATATGGGCGCTGAGAGCCTTGTGTGCGCGTGCATGTGGGTATATAAATACTCAGTGTCCCAGAAGCCACTATATAGGTAACCAAAAACAGGATATTATCCACCTCTCAACCTTCACTCTCACCGGTTTCTATCATGCTTCACTCACACTTCCTGTGTCCTTCTCAGAACCACTTCATTGATTCACTGCATTGCCTCACTCTGTGTGTTTCTGCTATTCTTCCTTAAAGTTCAGTACTATATTCTGCCAGCCCTGTGAAAGGGGCATTTAGCTTTTAGCTCGTTTATGCTACAAAGACAAGAACAGCCCTCGGGTTGATCACCCCTTTCCAACAAATAAAGACATCGGCTCGGAGACTAAAGCAGAGAGCGTGAGAAATGGATGCAAGGACAGAGAGAGTGAAAGACGGATTGGGGTGGGGGGGTTGGCTGATCCATTGAGAAAGGAACGAGAGAGTCAGAAAGGGAAAGAAAGCTGGTCCTCTTCACTCTTCATTGTCTACTGTGAGAAACACGACAGCGTTCAAACAATTTTAAAAAAGCGGGCTAAGGATTCTCATGAAGGGGAAACTTGCAGTCATCAGTGATTAAGCTGCCATTAATAAAAAGCGAACTCATTTTGACTATTTATGACAATAGTATGAGGAGTGGGATTGGAATATCAGTTAAAAAAAGAAAAGACCTCAGACAGATGTTTGCATCATTATTTCAATGTTTACTGTTCTTATTGCCGAAATGCAGATTGTAAACAAAACACTAGAGATATCTTCTCTACAACATCAGAAGAACCCGACCCTTCCTCACCATGAAAGCTACAAAGATTCTCATCCAGTCTGGTTATCTCCGAACTGGACAATTGCAACTCTCTTGCAACTGGACTATTGCAACATCTCGTATTCTTCTGCCTACTCAAAAAAAAAAAAAAAAAAAAAAAAAAAAAGATTTATTTGACAGATGCTGTATAGGTGCACCGAATGTGCAGTACTTCGGTTAAATAGTTGACGTGAATTTAAGCTGTTTACAGTTTTAAGAAACAGTTGTGGAATACTTGAGCACTGATGTACGTTGCTCTGGATAAGAGCGTCAGCTAAATGCTGTAAATGTAAATGGCTACCGCGTTTCTTTATCCGCATTTTATTTCATTTGTAACCCCTTAGACCTATGGTTCTGCTATTGTTATGTTAATTGCAAGTATCACACACGAATCGGTAGATATATACATTGAGAAAAAATACCGGATACTGGCATAATCCCAATATTCCCCATTGGTGTATCCCTACTTGTCAGTAGGTGAAGACAGTGTCGCCATGGTGATACAATGGGCGGTTGCATGGCCAGCAGGGGGCTGTGTGATTGGCTGGGCGAGGCTCCCTTTTTTCCTCCCCTAGGGAGTGTGACCTTTGAGAGGAGGTCCTCTGAACTCAGCAGGGATTAACCTTCTGGAGTCTCTTTCTCTCTCCTACACAAAACAATCTACCACCATATTCAAAATGCACATTCTTTTAAATTATGGGTCAGATCCACGACAAATAATCATATTCAAAACACCATAAAAGAACTGAAACTACATAACTGATCTTATTACTGCCTGTCTGAACAGAGTAGCAAGCAACCAGATTGGTGTCAAGGCTTTCAGGAAGACATGTGCCACTGCCATCATGACAGTGGTCACCCCTCTCATTCCTCAGCACACCACTAAATGAGCAAGAGAATTAGGTGCAACTGTCTCATCAATTTGTGATAAGATTCGCAGAAACACACAACAGCTCTTCATTAAGGGTCGGGCAGAATGGAGAGAGCAGAACGTCCCCTTCACCAGCATTTATTTATTAAGTGAGCGACAAGATGCATGCTACCCTGACAAGTTTAGCAATTCAAAGCACAAGCAATGATTTGAAGTCATTTACACCCTGCATTAATATGTGTTTCATGTCCAGGGTGTATTTGGATAAACTTTGTCTGCATTTCATTCACACTTTACGCTAAAATGTGTCCCCAGCGTAACTAGACAAAACCGAATTTTACTTTCCACAATAAAAAGAACATTCATCACTCCATCATAGAGCAATATTTCCTGGAACAAGTTTCATGGTTTTGGCAAGGAGGAGATGGGGCTAATTTCTCCCAGTATACACAAACAGAGACCACTAGTGAGAAACCATTCACACTAGTGAAAAATTTTGACCCTTTTCTAAACTTCATATTCTAACCAATAATTTTTCACCCTCCATGATCACAACAAACTTGTGGCCATTTTTTGAGCAAAGCATTTTCTGACCAGCCAGAGTACTTATGCTGACTCCTGCCCACCACCAAAAACACCTACAATGGGCACTGTAGGTGAAATGGACCATGGAGCGATGGAAGATGATGACTGGTCTGATGCATCATGTTTTCTTTTACATAATGTGGACAGCTGGGTGCACATGAATGATTACCCTGGGAAGACATGGCACCATAAGAACGCAGAAAACCAGCAGAGGCAGTCTGATGCAATGTTCTGCTGGGGAATCCTGGGCCATAGAATTCATATGGATGTTACTTTGACATGTACCACCTGCCTGGACATTGCTGAAGACCAAATACACCCCTTCTTGTCAACAGTATTCCTTAATGGCTGTCACCTCTTTCAGTTGGCCACACTGGAAAAGTTGGTTCAAGAAAAGGTCAAGGTGTTTACTTGCCCTGCAAATTCCCCAGACCTCAGTATGTCTGATCATCTGTGAGATGTGCTAAACAACCTAGTCCAATCCATGGTGACCCCACTTCACAACTTAAAGGACTTAAAGGTTCTGCTGCTAAGGTATTGGTGCCAGAAACCACAGCACACCTTCAGAGGTCTTGTGGAGTCCATGCCTCGAAGTGACGGAGCTGTTCTGTTGGCAGGAGGGGAGTTCTAAACAATATTAGGGACCAATTATGACCAATAACAATAAACACATTACAGTGAACACATGCCGAATGTAGTCAAGATCCATTTTCAATCCCAACTAAATTAGGCAATCACCCGATCACAATGCATCTTGTATGCATTAATGGGGTCAAGGGAAATGCTTATATGGTCCAAAAACACATGTTAATACAAGACGTAAATGGCCTCTTTATTACTCTAAGAGCAGTTCCAGTGGTCAGTCATCAATTATCTCTTTGTCACTTCCTAGCCCTGTCTGTTATATTCTCTAGAAGTCGATGTGCTGAAATCAGTTACCTTCTCTTACTGCTGCACAACGCATCTGATATTAGCCACAATTTCCTGGAAGCGGGCGTCTGGAATGGAGACTAATCTGATACTGACTGCACTTACAGGCCAACAGAGACTTGAGTTCATTCTTCAAAGCTATCATTATCCTTCTGCATGCACATGCCGCAGAATTCTGAGCTAGTGAGGAAGGCCAATTTCCCGAGATGTCTATAGAGTGTTACCAAACACTCCTGTCAGAGAACAGCCATGCCAGCTCTAACAAGTAAACGGTGGGCATACTGGCCATTACAGGATGATCTCCCTGTGCTACAATGGAAACATGTAATGCCCATCACCACAACAATGGACAGATAACTGGCTTGATTTGAGGCCAGCGCCGCAGAATCAGAGCCTTGATGAAGGCGTTAGGATTAGGTCACAACACACTGATGCCAGTGTTGGTGGCATGTGATCCGACAGGGCACAAGAATTCAACCCATTAGTAGTCCCAAGAGATGAGGACAGCTAAAAATTCAACACTGATGACAGAGGCAACCTTTTCTTTCCAATTACGCCTGGGCCATGAGAGACGCTCTACTTACAAAAAGATACAAGAGTCTCATGTGAGCATTGCACCAAAAGTGCCAGAGCAAACTCCCCAGACAAGGATTATAGCTATAGAATCTATTTAGCCTTACAACACTAATCCTTATCTGAGGTTCCGAAGCAAGGAAGGGCTCAGTCACTATGGGGCTTTGTAGACACTGATGCTGCTATCTCAGAGACTTTGCAGTTGACTCTCAATTGCAGTCCCACATGAGGAATGAGCTAATTAAGAGTGATGATGTATGTCAAGCTCATGGAAAATGAATAGGGCTATATGGTCATCCCAAGCAAAAACATTAAAAGATGCTGATGTGGTATGACTAGAACTATGAACAAAAATGAAGGTGGATGAAGCTAAAGGGCTGAGGTAGCAAAATGTCTTACAAGAACACGCACACAGACAGACATGCAGCGACGGTGGATGTGCAGAGGTTGCAATTAGGGAGCTTCTACCTTAATCATGTCACAGAGAGGGAGAGTGTGACAGACACGTAGCTGAGCAACAATTGGACCAAACACATACACAACAGTATCATGCAAATTACTGTATATTGTGGTGCTGTCAAAAACCAAATGAATTACGTTAGTGTTGTTTGTGATCTGCGCACAGGCTAGTGAACCACAGACTCTTTCACACAATATATACACTGATCAGCAACAACATTAAAACTATTCACAAGCAAAGTGAATAACATTGAGTACACTGTCAATGTCACATTCTGGGCAGTGGGCTCTATTGGGCAGCAAATGAATGACTGAGTAAGCTCTTCAAGTTGATTTGGTAGAAGCAGGAAAAATGGGCAAGCGTAAGGATCGGAGTGGCTTTGACAAGGGTCGAACTGCGATGGCTTGACAACTGGGTCAGAGCGTCTCCAAGACAGCAGGTCCTGCAGGGTGTTACCCATATGAACTAGATACAGTGGATACCTACTAAAAGTGTTACAAGAAAGGACAACTGGTGAACTGGTGACAAGGTCATGGGTGCCCAAGGCTCACTGATTCTTGTGAAGCGCGAGGGCCAGACTGTCTGGTATAAATCCATAGAAGAGCTGCTGTAGCACAAACTGATGAAAAAGATAAAGTGGGCTATGAGTGTTTAAGGTGTCAGATAGCACAATGCATCGCAACCTGATGTGTATGGGGCTACATAGCTGCAAACCAACCAAAGTGCCTATACTGATGCATGACCATCGCTGAAAGAGCCTAAGATGGGGAAGTGAGGAACAAAACTAGACCATGAAGCAACTGAAGAAGGTGGTCTTCTCTGATGAATCATGTATTCATGTAAACAGCTATGCATATGTGCTTCGCTTACCTGAGGAAGAGATGGTAGGAAGATGTACTATGTGAAGAAAGCAAGTACATTGTTATGCTTAAGTGTAAGTGTGACCACCTACCTAAACAGTAAAGTAGACCAAGTATACCCGTTCATGGTATTTCCAAATGGAAGTGGCCTCTTTTAGCAAGATAATACACCCTGCAAAATTGTTCTGGAATTGTTTAAGGAACACGAAGACTGCAAGGTGTTGACTTTGCCTTTAAATTCCTGACACCTCTATCCGTTCAAGCATCTGTGGTATGTGCACGCTAAACATGTCTAATCCATGGAGGCACCACCTCACAACTTACAGGACTGCTGCTAACATCCAGGCGGAGGTCATGCCTCGACCTGTCAGAGCTGCTCAGGCAGCACAAGAGGGAGCTACACAATAACTGGGCAGAAGGTTCAAATCTTTCGGCTGATCACCGTATACCTAAAGACTGACTACTGCTACCCTTAGGGTTAAAAGTATTAAACGTTATCTCTCCTTGTGCTCTGACCAGTACCTCACCACAATATAGATATAATAATAATGTAGCTCACCAGGATTGTTAAAATGAATGAATATCATTAAAGTATTTTGTAAATAAAAATTTTGTAAATAGAGTATCATTAGGTTTTACTACCACTTTCTCTAGTGTATTTATTTTTTCATTAATGTACTTTTCAAAACAAACAGGGTAAATATTGACCTAAAACGGCTGTCATACAGCTGGTATGCCTGGTTGTATTGTGATACATACCATACCGTGAAGATGCCAACACTGTCCAGAACAAGACAACCTTGATGAAACTATGCAATACTTTACTACCAGAATAGTGACAGTCAGAACTTTTTGCTATAAGCCAACCATTTAACCTGACCAAAATGTGGCTGAGAGAATAACAGTAATTAGTTTAATATTCTACATGAGAATAGTAGTACCGTTTAATTTGATGTGTATTACTGTGGCATATAAGTATAATTTTGAGACCTGAACAACAAGGCATTTACTCTCCAGTGGATCCATTGAGGTTATTACATGTCCCACTGACAATGCAAGACATTTCTGCACTAATAATTTTTGCACATGTCATTCTTCATTTTTCACTCACACAGGTAAATAAAGCTTGCACATTAGACCATGATTTGTGAAATCTGATGTAATGAGCAGGCCGGAGACTAGCCCTTTATGTCTAAAACGTGTGCAGGCCTAGATAAAGTCCTACTAATGAGGACTCAACCAGGTTGAAATCCTGAGCAATTCTTGAGCAGCCAAACAATTCAAATCACATGGGGCCAACTGGAGGTTTATTATATGTAAGGACGCACATTTGGTCTCATTCATCATACACTAAAATATGGCAGGAGATTGATTCAACAAAGTGAGTACAATAGAATACAATGTTGTCCAATGTACCCCTTTATAACATTCCTCTGCAAGAACAGTGGGTCAATGTACATGATGTACAGCACACAGTATGACTTACAAGGTTTGCAGTACTCAGCATGCCCTACGTGGTGTACAGCAAACAGCTTTACATGCACTGTATACAGCATACCACATTATGTACAAGGTTTACAGCATATAGTAAATGCAGTACAGCATACACCAAGCTGACTATCTCGTGTCAGTCCGTAGTGGAACATATGCCATAGTTGGTGTTAAATATATTCCAGAGCTTAAATAAAACTTAAAGCACATATCTCATATACACAGGAGCAGTGGTTCAATCAGAAAGTCGATAGTCTGGAAGTAATTAATTGTGGAATGTATCTGTTTTGAGTTTGATCCTCCTGATCCTGCTGTCTATACCAGTGAAACAATTAAATGACCTATATGGCAATTAATACCTGAACGGCAAGTAGGCAGACCGAAATTCAAACCAACACACAGCAAGATGTACATAGTGCATAGTAAGAAAAATTGTGTGCCATTGGAGAGATCCAGTATCTCATGTACATATCTGCCACAGCTGATGCAGATTCATTAGCATTTATCAAACGAAATCTACCAGGATTAGCACATTTCTGCTCTTGCAAAGCACGTCATATTAATTGTTTTCTGCTGATACCAATACGGTTCTGATATCACAAACCCCTAGTGCACGAACCACCACAGCACAAAATACATAGTGTACAGCACAAAACATGACAGACAGAATATCATTAGATCAGCTGTCCATCACCAAGAGACTACTGTTCGTCTGGGTCCTCATCTTTTCTCTTCCGACACCCTCTCACACACTTCTTTCCCTTCCCTCTTGCTTGGACAGAGCAGGCTATTATGTCACCCACTGGAAGCAGTTAGGAGGCTGATGGGAGGGCCTTCTGCTTCTTTACATGTGAAATGGAATCAAGACAAAACTCAACTGAACTCTCCTCCCTTCATTATCGTCCTTTTTTGCTTTTTCTTTATAGCCCGCTCTCTCACGCAGGTCCCCTCCCTTCATCTCTCCTCCTCCGCATCATATGACAGTCAGCTCCAGTTACTATAGTTACCATGCCTTTCCTGGGGTATGTGATTGTGGGTCTGATGCCCTCTATCTCCCCCTACCTCACATTCTCTCTTTCTGTCTTTTCACCATCAACTCCCTCATTTTATCTTCTCTTTTATGATAACTCTCTTTCCTCGTCCTTCTCTCTCCCTCCAAATCCCTCAGTTTCTCTCGCCCCCACCCCACAATCACCTTCTCCTCTCTCACTCTTTGCCTCCCACGGCAGCTGCTGAATTATTGATTTGATGAAATATTTAGCTGTTATTCTGCTAGACCGCTGAGTGCTCCAGTTGTGGCCTAATGGCAGGCAGTCCTCTAAGCACAGAGGGTCCACCACGCCTCTCTGCAGCTCTACTCGCCACCCCACCGCCTGTCACCAGGGGGGCCACACCCACCCTACCTAGGCGTTCCTTCAAGCTCTCCAACAACAAAAACAATTAGCAAACTGAAGGCTCTATAACAGTGTTTCTCAATATAGTCCTCAAAGTCCACCAGTTGGTCTATTGTGTTGCACATAAAATTGGAACCAAAATGTGGACCACTAGAGGGTCCTTAAGAACTGAACTGAGAACCACGGCTCTGTAACATTCTATAATTTGATTTGCTATTATTGTAAAAGATTTAAGCTGATATAACTTCTGTTGTTTCACCTCATCACAAGAGAAGAAACTGCTTGTCTCATGTAAGGACTGTGAGGGGCAAAAGGTTAGATGATAATGTGATCAGTCAATAAATTAATAATCCTAACAGATAAATCTAATTATTAAAACCAGCATGAGCCCATGAGAAACAGTGAAACAGTCCGTGACCAATGCTCCTTTAATCAAGAACAACAATTCGCATTTTAAATGAACATGGCTAAAAACTAGGGCTGAGATGACCATTTTGATTTGTTGATTTACTTCCAATCTAAACATAATCATATTTTTGCATAGTATTTAGTGAAGTAGAATGCAGTTTAGGATATGGCCGATGTGACTGCCACAGATACCAACGTTGATCATGTAGCACAACTTTGAATATACTATGTTGTGTCCTGATAAAACAATAGGACGCTCTAAATGAAACGTTCTAGCTGAGTAAATTCTATTTAGAGGTGTGTAAAAGTAGAAAATGTAGGAGGTCCCCGCTAGAGCCCAGCAGATATTTTAAATGCCCAGGTTAAAAGACCAAATTGCACCCAGAATAGGAAAAAGGTGTGCCATATATCTAGAAACATCATCATCAGAGAGAGAGAGAGAGAGAGAGAGGGGGAGAGGGAGAGGGAGAGGGAGAGGGAGAGGGAGAGGGAGAGGGAGAGAGAGAGAGAGAGAGAGAGAGAGAGAGAG
>JBBPDB010000019.1:798266-819786 GCA_037974465.1 Brachypetersius altus | reverse complement strand
CACACACACACACACACACACACACACACACACACACACACACACACACACACACACACACACACACACACAGAGGACCAGTGTGCCGGAAAAGCACAAAGTACACCATCAGATATATAATTATACCTGAACTGTACTGCATTAGTGTATGTCCAAAAGAGAACACCAAAATTCATTCTACTTAGGTAATAATATATTAGTGATGTCCTAACATAAATGGCTATAACCAAAATAAAACCTCAAACCCCAAAACCGAAAAAAAAAAAAAAGGACAATAAATCCAAAGGGCTTAACTAAAAAACCCTTAATAAAATATTACAGTACGTAAACAAAAAGTAAGTGCCACAAAATGAAAAACATCAAACACAGAGATTAAAAGTTACCTGTACCTAATACTAATGAAATTGTTTCACATTTTCAGTAATGCTGCGGTTTTTTGGCCATTTCTTCTTTCACCTGAAAACACTGTTAACCGTTTTTTCCTCTGCATGCTTTAAAACATCTGCAGTTTTCATGATTCGGTCCGCCAAAAGTGAGCTTTTCAGTCCACATAGAAGCTGTGGTCACACAGGTCATTACAGTACGAACTCGGTGAAAGACAGTGAGTTCCAGTGAATCTAAAGTAATCAGAATGTTTCAGTGAACTGCATAGATAAAGGGTGACCTCAGGATGTGGACTGAGAAGAAGAGTTTCGAGTCAAGACATCTAGAGAACAATAGATCAAGTGAGAGCGGCAGAATGAGAGAAAGATTATGGAACAGTCCATTAGGAGTCCAGACACGTTGGGGCCGTCTACTTAAGTCATCTCACACTAACCTCCCCCCTCTTCTCTCTTTCTAATCAATAGAGAAGCACTTATGGGGCCCAAGCATGGAGGGGCGGGCAGGGACCTGCTCATTAGGGTCTGTAATGGCCCAAGCAAAAGCAAAAATACTCACACGTTGCATTATGAGTTATTCAAAGAGTAATGCTTTTGTTCTAAGGACCAAGTTCATTTATTTAAGAAATGTACAAATTTTACCAAAAAGCTAAGATAGCTAATGACGCTTAAAGGTTCATTAAGCAAGCATTTTCATGCTAGAACTTTCTCACTCACTGCTAACCAGTACTGCATGAAACATTTCTTTGATGTGGACTGGTTTCTTAATTCTTATGACAATCATCTGCTATCAGCTACCACTCTACACCGAAGAAATGACTGCAAAGCGATCCTGCTGCTAAATTCCAAACTGAATAGACAGAATGTTCTGTACTACTTTAAGAGGAGAACCAGGGACTCAAGGGGAGTTTATAGCTTTATGCATGTTTGCAAGTTTGCTCCTGATCTTAGGGCTAGCTCAGATGTATGTAGGGCTGATCCCACCGGAACGACCAACATTCCATCCCCTTTCCCCCCCTCTTTCTAGAGGAAGACCCATTTTGAGGCTAAATAATTTATCTGCAAGCAGATGCAGCTTTTTATTGAGTAAATAATTGAAAGTGTGATGAAGGCCTAGCAGGCCAAGGGGTGGGGGGTGGGGTTTCCACTTGCAGGAGAAAGAGATGCTTTGGTAATCGCCTCCTAGGGGTGGGAGGTATACCAGTACAAAATGTTACTGTCCCATGATCTAAATTTTAACCTATAGAGGATACTGTTATATCCGGATAAAGACTTACGTATAGAACTATGCACAGGTTAAGACATCTTATTCTCTGTCTAATTAGTCTTGTTTCATTAGTAGAAATAATTAGTTATACTAAATGAACAAATGAATGAACAAACGCATTTTGTAATATTACAATAATATGTAATATTTCTGGACCGGCAGAACACAGTAAAATAAATGTATATCAGCTCACAGATGGTCTGAATTCCTGATTTTGAAAGGCTTCCTCTTTGAAAGGCTAGTGCAGGAGAAGAGGAACAGCACAGTGGTTCAGAGATGGGGTGTTTCCTAGTCAACCCATGTTGATGCAAGTGGATGGGCTCGAGGGCTTTTTGTTGTGAGTCACAATGATGAGTACACATGCGTAAATGTGTGTGTGTGAGTGAGAGTGAGAGAGAGAGTATATAAACATGAACACAGGGCGATACACCCACATACATAACATTCAGGCACTCATATTCCCGCTCCCTCACCCACACACAAACACGGCTACATGCATGAACAACATTTTCCACAAACTTGCATTGTCACAAAAATTCTTCATTTCCTCCTGTCCTTGGTTGCTAGTGGTAGCTAGCTTTTACTGCCCCGATGGATTTTATTACCATGAGTGATTTCCATGAAACCGCTTTTTCTTTAAGGCACAGAGATCTGCATCTCTGTCTGCAAGTTACAGTGGAACTAACCAGAACACTAAGCCCACGCGCTGCGCTTTCCCGCAGATGAAGAGGACGGAGATGGCGCATACGGGAGGCAGTCTGATCTAGTTCATCGCATTACAACTGATCG
Source organism: Brachypetersius altus (assembly GCA_037974465.1). Taxonomy (NCBI): domain Eukaryota; kingdom Metazoa; phylum Chordata; class Actinopteri; order Characiformes; family Alestidae; genus Brachypetersius; species Brachypetersius altus. Next base: position 817,350 of record JBBPDB010000019.1, on the reverse strand, counting down.
TCTCTCGCTCCGGGACTGGTTTTATTTACTTTGAATTAACTACCACTGACCTGGAATCCAAATTACAGCATATTTCTAGAACAGATTTAGCACACAAAAAATGTACTTAAAATATTCATTTTGTGATTGAGGAAGAAAATTAGATTCCTTGAAGGTCATTCCTTTTCCTTCCCATTCTTTCTATTCCATTCTCTTCTTCAATCCATATTTGCGGGTAAATGAATGCTACTACCCTGCCTGACCTGTCACTGCATCCATTACAGATTCAGTCATAAAACTACACTGATAGCTGTCTGCACAGGTTTGGGTCAGATCAACATCTATTGTTGACTTGAATAGGAAATAAGTACCCATTTTAATGCATGATTTGTGTTTATTAGTGATGTAACAGTTCTGAACCACAGTTCAATCGAATGACCACGTGCGTGTGATGTAAACCTCAATATTTCAGGTCTCACTGGGAAAGCACTGCTCTGCTGAATATACACGCAGGCTAAATATGTAGCTATGCGCGCATTACGCTATTATATTGTTACAAAACGACTGTTTTATCATTAGCAATTTCCATGAGACTGCTTTTTCTTTATGGTACTAGGAGCCTCATCTTTACTTGCCTGCTAAGTCCACATTTGTGGAGAAGTTCATGCCTCACTAGCTTGTCTCAAGAACTTGTAAGTCCAAATAATAGCGCACAGCAAGTGGTACCTTTTGGAGTACACACTCTGAAGTGCAGCCTGTACTGTGTAATTTATCGTGTATATACAGCACTGTATCATGACATGGTACATCTATATATAGTTCTAGGGTATGATTTATATGTCCTCTCACACTGAGTGCTAGCCGAGCTTGGATTCCCAAAGCAGTGATGTTGGAGGGCGGGGTGATGAGTAAGGTAGATGCAGGGCGAGTGTAGAGTGCGTATTGATTTCAGAAGCGGATTACAGAGCAGGCGGTGAAGGAGAGAGGCGTGGCCCTGATCTGCCCCTGCGGTGGCCCCAGCTCATGCTGCCGTTCACTCCTAACCTTCAATTAGCGGCCACTGGCAGCGCCGGGCACTGATTAGGCGCTAAATGCCAGCGTGCAACGCCACATACACACACACACACACACACACTCACAGGCACACATCTATACACACAGGGACTACACACAGGCCCTGCATTATTGAAGAGAAGCACTGCTAATTACAGCACAGAGTGTTCACAGACAGCAGTGAGGGAACACACCTGGACAACACACACACACACAGACACACACACACACACAAATGTATTTAAAAAATGCCACAGCCATAAATAACAAACACACCAGATGTACACTCCCTCAGTAAAACATTCATTTAAACACAGAATGAAAACAAGCTAAAGACAATGTTCTCCTCCTTCAGTTCACAGCATTTAACAGTCGATTTCAGCATGAGTGTTGGTACACATTTTTTAAGCTTTAATTTATCTGAGCCTCAGATTCTATCAGGTTTAGTTCAGATTTAGGGGGCTGTGTCCACTCCCTCTCTACGGTGCTTTAGCTCCATAAATCTGTGTGCGGCTGTGTGGACTCCGGACTGGAAGATTTAAGCGCAGTCCTGGGTCGTACCTCACAGCCTACACAAGCGAGAGTGGTGGGGGGGCCAGCCTCTGCAATGAAAGGACGAAGGCTGACTCAGATTCTTCATTACCCACACCAGAAAAAGGCCAGTGACCATTAAAGCTCACCAAAATGATGCTCAAAGGCTGATACACACAAACCAAAAATGCAGTGTCAGCCAAATACACACCCAAATCCACATTTTATCCATCGCCTAATTCCTTTATCCGTCTTATGTTTTTTATGCATATGTACAGTTCCCATTTGTTCTCCACTTTGTGTGCGCGTAGTGTGCAAGTCCAAACTGCAACTCTATAAAGGCACAAAAGAACAGAGTTATTCAATTTTTCCAACTTCAACCCTTAAAATAATAAAAAATACGAAATTACACCATCAAAGAGACCAAAGCTGCACTTTTCTTCCCTGACAGCGGGGAGGGCTAAAATTAGCTCAGGAAAGTTTAAAGGCTAAGAACATCATCTATTCCCCATAAAAGCCTGTTCCAACTCACAAAAAACACTGCACACATAGGCCCGTGCACACACACCACACACACAGGCACTGAGTAAAATATCGCAGGTCAGAAGATACAGTGGATAAAGTTTACCAGTGCTCTCTTCATAAAGGAACATGCAGTTTTCAGTGTTCTTTAAGTACTGATGACATTCACAATAAGCAAAACCCTAATTTCATCAGTTCCACTCTATAGATCAGGAAAAAAGATCTTTGTCACAAAATGAGGCGGAGTAGTGAGACACATGACCGAAACACTTTGACTGCAATTGTGTGGATGTAGATGATCAGTAAAGAAAAGGAGCAAGAAAGAAAGTTGAACTCCATGCACTGACAGTCAATCAGCAGCCCATCTGAGGCAGTAAGATTCACTGGACTGAGAGAGATGGCTGTGAAAGAGAAGAAAATAATGTGTGTGTAACACTAGAGGCAGAAACGAGTCAAAGGAATATGTTCACTTCAGCCCATCTGAGGCAGTAAGAAACAGAATGTGTGTGCAAGCACAGACAGCAAGCGGAAGTGAGAGTGATCTGTAGCATGATGTGAAACTACCAAGATTATGCTGAGATACTGAGATTGTTAAGCTCGTCTTTGTAAATGACAAGAGCGAGAGAGAGAGAGAGAGAGAGAGAGAGCGAGAATGTGTATTCTAGCTCAATGGAGGACCTCTTTAAAATTCACTAGCCCTTCATAATCAGCATTATCCTTTTCACAATCAACTCCGCAATCTTTCCCCGTTTTACATGAGGAGCTTTCTAAAGCATTTTTATGCGGCTATACACACACTCACACACACACACACACACACACACTAAAGGGCTGCCGTGTTAGAGGTGCTGAGTAGAAAAATAGATCAGTGCTCTATGGGGCTCCCTAAACACAGAAGCGCAGTGCACACACACTATAGATTTTATTCTACTTACGATTTTGACAGCCAAAAAGCCACTAACCATCCCCTATAAGTCTGCCCCAGCTCTAAGCATGATCCCTCAATCCTCCTCACCCCCTCCAAAACCACCAACCCCCCTAAAAAACACAGCATTGCAGTCACGAAACGGTGGCTAACTCTGACTTGAGTCACACATCAATTAAAAATGCTAACACACTGTATTATTCAGTGCTACATGCAAAATGGTCTTTCTCTGGCAGTCCACACAGGACAAGAGAAGGGGGGACAGAGGGGGATGCATTACTGACGTCACAAAAAGGAAAAGTAGGGCAACCCACAGAGGCCGACCAAAGAAGTGCCACTCCCTGTCCCCCTGCACTTAGGCTAGGAATGAAGACAGGGAGCAAAGGAGGGGAGGAACAGAAATACAGAGAGAGAGGGGGTCTTTCATTTATTTTTTTACTTTAAAATTAAACTGTCAGCCAATATTTTCAAGCATAGTCATTTGAACTCAAAACCAAACAGAAACAGTGACCAAAAAAACTTCATATCTCATATCAATCTTATTTTTTTCTTTCCTCCATCCCAGCCCTGGAGTCAGAGGCTTCATGGGACTTATCTGTGTTCTCTCATCTTTCTTCTTTTCTTATCTATCCTGCAATCTCTCCCATCGGCAGGAGCGGATGTGTTACTTTTGAGCTACTAGAGATCTTCCTTTAGCTTTTTTAGATATATCTGCCTCCAGCATCCACATCTCTTCTCTCTTCACTACACTAATCAGAAACAATACTAAAACCACTGACAGACGAAGTGATCGACACCGTCTCGTCACAATGACGCTTGTCAAGGTGAACAGTCAGTTCTTGAAGTTGATGTGTTGGAAGCAGAAAAAAGGTCCAATTTGGCCTATGTCAAAGCAGCTTAGGTCTTTATGCTTACCTCACGTGTGTCAACGTTTTCCTTCCATCTTTTTCCTTCTCGTCAGTCACCCCTTTTTTACTCTCTCAACCGTTCTCAGCCTGTCCCTTGCTTTTCTTCCTCTCTCTCTTATGTGGAAGCAGAGGTTCTGCTGGGAAACCTGGGACACCAGGTCCTGGTATTCATTTATTCAAAAAAAAAAAAAAACACTAAACACTGGTAGAGACCAGGTACAGCCCTTCAGCAAAAATATTCCTTAACAGCAGTGGCATCTTTCAACAGGATAATGCATCTTACCACAATGTAAAAATAATTCAGAACAGAGTTTTTGACTTGGCCTCCAAATTTCCCTAGGTCTCATTCCAATCAAGCATCTGTGGGATGGGCTGAACAAATTAGTCTGACCCATAGAAGCTCCACCTCACAACTTCAAAGATCTGCTCCTCTTTGTCTTGGTGCTAGAAACACAGCACACATTCTGAAGACTTGAGGAGTCCAAGCCTCAATGGGTCAGACTAGCAGACCTACACAATATTGGCAGGTGGTTTTAATGCTATAGCTGATCTGCATATGTATACACTCACTCACTCTCTCACACACGCACAGATGCTGAGAGTTATCATTAGGTCTCTTAATTAAAGGCTGGCACTGCCGCTTATGAAGACGTGCTTGTTTTATATTTAGAACTTGCAAGCTAGCTAGGGGCTACTCTATTATTCAAGCCAACACACACACACACACACACCCCATCTTTTTTGATCTAACACAACCATCACTCATTCTCTGCTCCCTTGTGGCAGCAATAGATGGAGAAATGAAAAACTGCACGCCCTAATAAACACACACATAAAGACATCTTGACAGCAACACACACATGTGCACGCATGCACATTGACTACAATGACAATAATGACTCCCCCAGCCCCCAGCAGTGAGTACAGTACATTTATAGACACCTCACATGTGTCTACTTTTTCCTTCCATCTTCAGACACCCCTTTTTTACCCTCTCACTCTCTCAGCCTGCCCCTTGTTTTTCCTCCCTCTCTCTCTCTTTTCTTCAGTCCTTTATCTTCTCTCAGAATCAGAGCAAGGGATATGTTGCACGTGTTTGTGTGTGTGTGTGTGTGTGTGTGTGTGTGTGTGAGATAGCTCCACTGAGAGCTCTGTGGTTCCCTTGTCCTGTCGGCTGTAGCGAAGAGGCACAGGACGGCTGAGCCTCAGCTGTTTCCTAGAGGGATTAGTTCAGTTCAGCACACACACACACACACGTACAGAGAAAGAGTGAGGAAGAGGGAGAGAGAGAGTGAGAGAGACAGTTAGAGAGAGAGAAAGAGAGAGAGAGCAAGAGTGAGAAATTTAAGAAAGTATGAGACATAAGAGTGAAAGACGGAGACAAAAGAGTTTAAGAGGGGAAAAAACCAAAACCAATTTGACAGAACAAAGTTGATTCTGCTGCTCGCGGATTATGTCTGCAGTAATGATCCAGGCACAGGAGCAGTATCTATGTGGAAGCTGAGAAAGGACAGGGTAGGAGTTAGGCTGTGTTTTGTAAGTCTCAGGAGACTGGAGGGGACACCGTCTGTTCCTGCCGGCATCTGTGACTACATCCAGTCCCTATCACGTCTGCTACAGAGAACAGCAGTGAAAAAACCGAGACAGACACACATACAAACAGTCATCGCTACATCAGCAATAGGGGTGATGACACCATCATGATAGCATGTAGCATATAGTACTATATTACGAAAATTCTGACCTGAAAGCAGATGGCACATAATGTTTAAGAGCCTCTACAGTCATTCTAGTGACCCTGGCTTTCCAATTTCTGCCTGGACACAAAGGAAGAACAAGGTCTTGCGCCTGTTTGGTGGTATCCAAGTAGACAATCTTAATAAAGAGTTTATGAAATAAATGTAAAAACGATTACATTCAATAAATAATTTATCCCTGTGTACCGATAAGAGTAAAAAAAAATAGGGCAATACTACACTGTATTGATTTTTTCCACCATCTCTAATCCGCAACGTTTCTAATCTGGCAGAGGAGGAACGCTCTTGTTTGTCTTACATACATTGATTACAAAAACCATTAGACTATTCAAATAAAATCAGAATCAGAAAACTTCATTGAACCTGGAGGAAATTCTCTCTTTATTACAACTAGCAAATTACACACATCCAATACAGCAGAGCACTGTATCCACAACCAAGCTTAAACAGAGGCTGGTTTATCAAGAAAGCTCAGAAGTTCGTTAATAAACAAGCCAGGACGTTCAAAGTTCATAGTTCAGAATTCAGAGCAGCCCAAAAGAAGCAAACATCAGAACAGGCTAGACCTGGATCTTAATTAGCTGAGCATAAAAATCTGTAATTATGATCTGCACACAGTGTCACCAAAAAATTTCTAAAATCTTTATAAAATTTGTATAAAGTCATATATCTACAGTAGTAAGTGAAGAGTGAAGTGAACGCACTCTGCATTTAACCCATTCACCAAGTGAAGCAGCGGGCAGCCAGGAACACAGTGCCCAGGCAGAATGAGGTACCTCAGAAGTGCTTAGCAGTCTGGGGAATCGAACCCATGACTTCCTGATTGCAGGGCGAATGTCTTAACCCTGTCTTAACTATGGCTGTCCCTGGTAGCCATAGTAACGGCACACCTAGTTATGCTGACCAGCAGGAAGAGAACCAGTCATAAAAGCTTTTATCTTAATGTTTTCATTAACAAGTAAGTAACAAACAGTACTACTGTATTGTACAATCATTTTGCAATTTTAGCAACTAGAACACATGATGCGCAGTGATGATAGTAGCTAAAAGGCTAATGGGTTCTACAATTAATATTAAATTGTCTACTAAAAGCTTTGGCCCTCTATGTTTAAGATTTAAGTACAGTGGCCCCTTATAGTCATGCCTGAACACAGCACAGCACACAGTGCAAAATTCTCTCTGTATTTAAACCATTCGCCAAGTGATTACCCGCAACTGGGGCGCCCAGGGAGCAGTGTGTGGGGACAGCACCTTTCTCAAGGGTACTTTAGTGGTGCCACTAGCAGTCGTGGCATTCGAATGCACCACCTTATGATAGCAGGGGCAACCCCCTTACCACTAGGCTACTCGCTGCCTCTTCTTAAAAAAGTGTCACACATTCTGATATTAAGAACTGCTGCCATATGAGCAGGTTTGTCAAACTTAAGATCAAAGATACTATCTGAAAGACAATCACCTTGAATCTGAGCTAGAATCTAGAAATATTCAGATTTCTGCCGCATGTTTCCTCATTAAACACCAGAACCAAAACGTCACCATGACATGACAAATCATAACTGTTACCCACAGCCAGGATTTTTATTAACTCCAATAGCGTGAACTAGGCTATAAGGAGGGTAATTAGTGACATTCACTTCAAAGTAAAAACTTAAAATTCCATGTCCATGGAACAATGTCCACTTGTCCATCTGCTTGCAAGTAAACAGCTCACTGATGGAGAGGAGCTACTCTGTGAAGCTCTGTGAAGTCTCTGCTTTTCAGCTCTTAATATATACGAATGAAAAACACTAATCTACCCTCAATTTCATTTCAGGCACTGGGGGAACATGTTCAACACTCGCACACAAAAGCACTCCTATTTGTGTACACAAGCTAACTGTGACACTTCCAAATATTAGAGTGGAAAGCCATCTGGCAAAGCCATGAAATGTGCCTCCATCTTGCTTCTTGCTAGCTCCAGCCACTGGTCCTCTGACACGGCAGGAGAGTCGATGAGATGGAAACATGGCGAGGCTGCAGAAACGCAAAGGAGGTTTCTGAGTGCGTCTCAGCATCTGCCATCTGGGGCTGAAACTTTGGCACATCATTAAAAAGTTTCTCTCCCCTTTGAAGAGACAGAGAACAACACTTTAAACTCTACATGAGAGGACTTCATTCTGTATACTAAAAAGGAAAGGCCTAGTCAGGTCAAATTCAAATCATTACAGCATTAGAACTCAATAAAACAAAGAACGGGTTTGTTTATAAAACAACGCTATCTGCATTCTTATGAGCTTCAGTGGTCACTGTTTATCACTGCAATTATTCTTTCTAACTTGTCAGAAATAAAAATATTTTTTCCCCTGCTCTGTAATGTTAATTCTCTTGCAGACTGTTATTCAAGAAACCCAGAAACTCCTCACCTCACTATGAGCATAGAGAATAAAGTGTCACTTAGCATCTTAAGAGCTAACTGGTCTTCCTATCCGAAGAAAAACACTGATCATTTCATTGAGCCAGATCATTTTTTCCACGGCACTCCTGTCCCCCCCCCCCTTGACCTGTTGCTGGGGATCAGTTCTGACAAACAGGATGAGACAGGGGCTGGGTGTGATGAAACTGTTTTTAGAAGGAACATCCATTTTGGACAGCAGCTGTGGCGTACATGGTGCAGCTCATATGTAGAGGGGTCATTCCTGGCAGCAGAGACAAAGGCGGCTCAGAGGGAGTGGTGCCATAGGAATCCTCAAAAACAAGTCAAGCCTTGTTCAAATCAAAGACACTGACCCCAAGGCATTGGTTCTGTAAAGGTGACTAGATTTTTTTCAATGAAACTAGAACCAAAAAAACAATGCACCCACATAAACCCACACATGTAGCGAGAGAGTGTCTGAACAATCTGAAATAATCAGAGCCTATTTGTTGTGCTTTCCAAATAAAGCATAGGAAACTATGTACTAGTGAAGCATAACACTTACTAAATTAACTTGGAAGAAACATGACTCATAAGGCCAGGCTGCAAAAAATGGCATGTTATTGAATCAGACCTGAATCATTTGCACACTGAAGCTGAGTCTTTTTAACAAGGCAGTCTCTCAAATGTTGCATAGATAGTAGTGCTGAACTTCATAACAAAGGTGTGCTGTGTTCTCGGTCATTGAGCTATGACTGAGAAATAACTGGACAGACCCACTGACTGACTGATGGGAGGAATTGATCAGCTTTGGGGTCCGGTGATTCCATTTGCGGGGTGTCAATTAGCTGTTGATTGAAATCCTGTAAACAACCTGGCCTTGCTGGACTGAAGAGTCACCCACCTTGTTGCTTACACCAAAAGGCATTTACACACCTGGAACATCCTGTCAAAAACAAGGAGGCTGTAACAATAACACAGTTATCTAAATCACAATCAATGATATAGTCACACATTAATTGCCGGACCTTTCCACATTACTTGCCGGCCCTGTGTACTAATGGCCAACCCCAGAGACAGCACAGACATTTCAGATTACATTTTACGCCATTCAGGCTTTGATTGGAGGTCTGGAGAAAAAGGCACGCAAGTTGACTTAAGTTTAATGTGCACTAAAGAATATCAAATTACCTCAGCCAGACACAGGATGAATTTTCAGACACTGAGCAACAATCGTAACATTGTACCTTCAAGCACAGAATGAACTATAGCGTAGTAATAAAGTCTAATCTGATGGAACATCAATTCCCATCACTAAATCCTTTCCAAAGCAATTCTAGGCTAACGAAGCATGCCTAAGCTTCGCTCACTGGACTCCAACAAAAGCCTGAAATCCAACCCCAACTTCAGTCTAAAGCATGCCTCAAGTTTGGCTTCTGGATCTCAATGGCAAAGTACCAGAGAGGCCAGTCCAGCAAACATCTGCACAGCTTCGGCCTAAAGACTGCCAGCCCATGTGACAAACATCAGCTGTCCTTCTTGCCCCTGCATGCTCACTCCTGTTTTAGCCCTTTCACGGTATCAAACACCTGTCAGACGGATAATAGTACTTAGAAACAGCCAACATCTCCCTCTCTCTCTCACACACACACACACACACACACACGGTCACAGTGACGTTCCTGTCCTAATGAGCGCTGGGTGTAGGGTAAGAGGACAGCTCGCCAGCCCACTAACGGGAGACCATCTGGCAGAGGTGCTGTTTGTTTCCTCTGATCGCTTTATTTTTGGCCTTGCAATTAAAAGCGTGTGGCACATAGATCTCCAGGAGAGCGACAGCCCGATTCAGGCAAGGACGGAAAGCAGGAGGGAGGCCCTGATTAATCACACCCAACCTCACTGATCACTCATTTGACTTTGCCAACTCATCCTCCACTAGCATGACTGGCAAGTGGAGGATTATAGATGGAAAAAGATGCAAAAATAACATTTATTGTAGAAAATACTAACAACTATGGAGGACAAATAAACAGATTTAGGCATTTTCCACATGAAGACTCGCAGCGGGGGACTCCGTCAAGAGTGTAGGCATGCTTTTTGGTTTGATTAACTTAATATGTGATTAAGATGTGGGGCAAGTAATTATATCAGGAATCTGTGTGCAGATGATTGGGAACAACGTGACTGGGGAGAGAGGACCCAGATGTCATTTTGCCCAGTCCAAGCACCAGAGATCTGACCTGAAAGTATTTCAATTAATATAGAGCTTGTCTTGTCAGGCCTGCACACTAATCAGCTGGGTTTGTGTGTTATGCTGTCTGTTAATAGTTCTGGAGGCTTTGTTCTTTTCCATTCTATTTAATTAACTTAGAGAATCCATAAATAAAATGCAGGCCCCTGAATTCACAATGAATGGAACAGACCAATGACACATACCAGCTTCCCTCTAAGAATATATCACACGTTTTCACTTAAAGGCACAGAGACAAAAACGCCTGTGTGCCAGGACCGATATTTTAACTAACTTTTAAAATGTGTTTAATATCCATAAAGATACTGAACACAAAACACAAACTTTTTCTAATGAGTATAATGTTCCTAATGTATAGAAAAAGGAGACTACTTTGTCAAATGATCTTAAAGAATGTCCCACCTTTTAAAGCCAATGGCCTTGCATTGCTTTTAACCTTGTATGGCATCTGCTAACAAACAAGGTTCGCAAACTCCAAAAAAAAGAAAATGCAATAATCCACTAAATGTGCAACTACTTACGCCCACCAACACGCACTGGAAAAGTAAACAATTAAGGAGACAAACAAAACACCTTTTATCGTTTTCTGCTGTCCAACTGTCAGCACCAGCGTACACTAATGTTGTTTATCCCGGGGTCAGCAAATTAAAATTGCTCTACAGCTGTGTGCCAAAATTCTCTTAAAAGCCCATTTTCACAAGGAAGTTTTCACAGTTGCTAGGAGACACATCATAATAATCTACTTATTATATTTATCTGTCCACACCATGACACCAAGCTCAGAATACTGAATATGAACAAGCTTTTCCTGCTCATAAGGGAGATATTGCTGTATTGATCCATTGCACAAAAGATATATGCATTGCCCAAAAGAAAATGTAAAGGTAAATAAATAATTAGAAAACTGTATGTGAAAACTCTCTCTAAACAGGGCACTGCTTAGAAAGTTGCACAACAATGCCCCACCATATATTTTTCATGCAAGTGGAGATGAACAGTATGACAAGATGGTATTTATGGCCAAGTACTTAGTCACCAGCTAGTTTCCCCTTTGAATACAAGTGGACTGAAGCAAAGTAGAATGGCAAGATTTTATTTTTCATGTGGAGAATGGGAGTTGAAGAACAGCTGGAGATGGAGAGCATATTCTGTCTCTAATGAGATGTATGCACTTGGGGCATTGCTGAAACTACAGGGAATATTCTGGAGCCATTACAATCTTCTTAATACCATTATCGCTATTTCCTACTACTCCTCTCCCCATCTCTTGGTTATTAACATGCACACATAAAAACACCAGTGATACAAACATCACTGCATGACAGGCTTTCCAATTTTGGTGGCTTTTTAAATTTGAAATTAAAATAAAATGTATTCTTTGAATGCTATTCTCAGGCCGCTGCACTTACTCTTCCTAAACCTTGGACGAATTCACAGAATTTCTGCAGAAAAATCTAAAAGTTAAATATTTTTAATGTGCTTATCTTACTTGATTTTTTTCTTGGACAGATTAAATAACGCAAAACTCCTGGAACCATAACCCTTTCATTTTGTGGGTACATAGCTATATTCTAGGCTTAACACCACAGGGACAGTTTGAAGTTGTGGTATATACAGCACAAACAAACAGCAGGGCTGACTATATCTAGCTATAGTGTCACTAGGGAGGGAGCAGCAAAATCTCTGCAAGTAATCTAGTACGGCCCAAAATCTACTGCTTATCCTGACATTACATCTTAGTGTGGCATTAGATTGCAAAGCTGCTATAGAGCTGCGAGCGATGATGCTAAATGGCATTTTGCTTTTATTTAAATTTCAGCTGACTATGAACAGCTGGTATGAAATAACTGTCAATTTTATTAATAATCAAAGTTACCTTCTAGCCCCTGCCAAGCTAGGGTTCTAGCCCCTGCCAAGCTAGGGTTTATCCAAATGAAAAAATAAATATAAATTATATTATATTGTTACTCTATTCTGATGACAGGCTGCATCCAAAACTGCATACTATCATAATAAGCAGCACTTCAAAAGAGCACACCACCTAGACAGAAGTATAACAAAGGTTTAATAAATATTCAATATAACTAACAGCCGGCCTATTGAAATTTTGAATTATTTATATACTAGTAGCCACTAACACACCTGATGAAACTGATCAAATAATTTAACTAAAAGCCCATCCTGAGCTGAACTGTGTGTGTTAGAGCGTAAAAACTGTGTAGGACAGGGGTACTCTAGGTGCCAGGGCTGGGAGCCATTGATATATAAATCAGTTACAAGTGCCTGACTAAGCTCATACAGTACTGCAGAACTGTAAAAAAATATCTTTATTGGAAAATTATTCACTGCACTGCCACATAGTGCTTCGAGTGCTGTACTACCTGTACCCATCAGCAAATGTCTAAGAGTGAATACTACAGCTAAATAGATCATTTGTAAGAAAATGATGGTCCATGCACTTCTTTATCCCCATCTAAGTGAATAAGCAATGGCAATTGGTAACTGGGGTGGCTGGGAGCAGTGAATTGGCACACACAGAATAAATCACTAAATTTGGAGCATCTCACACACTCCTGTCTGTCTGTCTCGCTCTCTCATTGCTCTCGCCCACTCTTACACACAGAAGCTGCTTCAAACTCTTCACCCTACAATATAATCTCATTTCTCGCTTCTATTTCAGGGCACTTTTGCATTTCATTTGCGTTTGATTAGCCAGCAGGCTGGTCATCCCCAGATGGGGAACTGGGGAGAATTTGGGCCCACTGGCACAAAGCTTCAATAGGACTTGAGGGCTAGTGTGGTGAAACCCATCTGGAGCAGCCTACATGCCAGGTGCCGGGCACACAGTCCTCCACCCACAGCAACGTGGTGTGTCCACTTCCAGCCATTTGAGTCATAGTGTACTAGCATCCAGTTAAGCTTTGCAGTACTAACACACACACACAGAGGCAGCCTACATATACAAGGAAGAGTAATTGCTGCATTATTTTTTGTTGCATGAATTGTGAATCATGAATCTGTCTTGGGCAGGTTATGGCTGACTAATAGGTTGATGGCAGAAGTTTGGTCGAAGCCTTCAGACATGGTTAAATCATGACAAAGTGATGAATACATTTTATGAATTGTATTTCTTGCATGTAGTCTATTCCCACAAAGACATCTTCACTAAAAACAAAAGGCAACCAGAGTAATTATTTGTGCTTTTTCCCATAAAGGGAACAGTAATGTGTTTAAGCAGCAACTATACAACAAAAGGCATCGTTCTGGTCTCTCATAAGAACACACACACACAAGCTGGTCACATGAGCAGGACCATCCCGTTGAGCTTGTTCCACTCCGTGTGCGGGTGACATCGCCCTTGGACACAGACTTGCGGAATGTGGTGAGAGGAGGGCAAAACAAGGGGTCACCATGGCAACAGGCTAGAACCTCCATGCAGAAAGAAGAGAGGAGGGGCAACAGGCAAGCAAGAGATTGGAGGAGGGACAGAGGGAGAGCTGTGTGTGAAGTTCTTATTTTTAGAAGAAAACCAAACAGATTGAGGAAGGAAATGAGGAGAAAAAAATAGAGAGAGAAGGACAGAGACAGACAGAAAGAGAGAGAGAGACGAAGGGGGCTGGGATGCAGAGTGTAGCAGCTCCAGTGAAAGCTTCACACCTGATTAAAGAGGTGTAAGCCAGCTGGCCACCACAGCCAGAGGCCATGGGGCTCAAAATGTGTGTGTGTGTGTGTGTGTGTGTGTGTGTGTGTGTGTGTGTGTGTGTGTGTGTGTGTGTGTGTGTGTGTGTGTGTGCAGTGTCAACACAAACACAAGAACATACTAACTCTGGTGGAACATGCAGTGTCCTAGGACTGCCGCTTTAACACACACCTTGGTGTGAATTCGCGCCATTTAAAACGAGTGAAGAGGTGCTGGAAAACCATCTAACAAGCTGCCTTGCTTGTCTATATATCACAGTACCCCTTAAAAACCATCCAGAAAGGGTACTTGGTCTATATAGAAATAGGGGCAGGAGGGCAGACCTTTTTGGCTCAGCGCTTGGGATTTAAGAGATTTTGATTAATGGCTACTTCTACTTAACTGCAGATTCCCTCAACCTTTTCCTAGAGCTGCTGTGTAGGTGATTAATTACTCACGCAGTAGCTACTATAGTTATTTGCAATCATGAAAGCTTGTGGGCAAGTGCAAAAGTCAAATTTTGGTCTAATGACAAGGGTTTCTGCAACCTCATAGAGTAAAAAATAAAAGACAATGCTAATAACAAGCAATGTTACTGACTCACTAGGCAATTGAGCAAGGATTCTTTCATTGGTAATGCTGTAATATTTTTGCTTGCACATGATGGCATGAATTCAAACTGGCACACATCCTGGTACATTCCACTTCACGACTGTGACAGACGCACACACATACAGCCATCCCAACTATGCCACTACTATCTGTCACCTCACTGTGTAAGGTACGGAGCTCTGGATGCCATAATCCCTCTGCTTGTCTGGCTTCCCGTGAAGAAATGCAATCTGGAAATGAAGAACCTTTCTCCTTTCAGCCCTTCCTGAGAGAAAATATCTTTCAGTCGATAGCCACAAGGTATTTCGGATGTCTCCTCTGTATTGATGGCACTCGGTTGATTAAAATAAATCGCCACTTCCTGAGCAGGTCAAACTAGGGCTCAGCGAGTTCGTTCAGAAAGCAGAGAAGCTCTTAAAGAAAGGAATTATGGGATTAGGAGTCGTGCCCAGGGTCAGTGTAATCAACGTTGGAAGCAATATGTCACAAATCAGCTTGTGCCCTTTGAATCCTATCCTTCCGACCCTGTAAGGACCAGTAGGAGAGGAGCATGTAGATGTGTCTTCTGCCCCGGGACTCAAGAGTCATACAGTAATGGGGCAGAGTAATCTGGTGTGTCAGTCTCATCATACTGTCTTCACAGTAAGAATCATATCATGAGCAGATTGAGGCGGTAACCCTTTAATGGCTGGGAGGAATTCTGAGTTCCTCAAGCGACCTCAAGTGCATTCTAACATAGGCTCACTCTGTAGACTCTCATTGCAGACTGGGAAATCCAAGTGCCACTTACAAGAGCACTAGTATAAAAGTTGTTTGTTCAATTAGCCACTGGTAGGAGGCAATTACTATGTCACTCACAGAGGACTAAAGACAAGTTACTTTGACCTTTAATATTTTAGTCACAGATTTTCGTAGCTTCAAAATTTCTCTTTGTGCTACTGAACACTTAAAAATGTAAGCACACAGAGTGTACAATTACAGAACACTGCATAGTTGCAAAAATCTACTGGCTAACAGAACTGCTAACAAAATCATTTGTATGATCAAAGATTTGTGTCTGATTAAGGATTTTTTTGTTGGTGTAATTTACATGGTGGTTTTCCCTCTTTAGTTTTCCACTTCCCTATACACTGAATGTTTTGCATGATGCACATAAATTTGACATTATTCCTGTACGTGTGTGTACGTGTGTGCATTAGGTCCGGAGCACTCACTTTGCGCTCCTTGTCCCCATACTCCAGGCCAAGGGTGTCCATAGCACGGACGATGGCAGCCAGGGACTGGATGGTGTTACTGTAGACCACAGGCTTATACTGCTTCACGTCATCTCCGGAGAAGCCATCCTCGTGAATGATCCTACACACAAACACACAAACACACAGTATGTTAGAGAATACAGATATATGCACAAAAATGCTCCTTATCTCTTTTGCCAGTGTTTCCTACCCTTAACTGAAATAGCTGCTTGTGTGTGTGTGTGTGTGTGTGTGTGTGTGTGTGTGTGTGTGTGTGTGTGTGTGTGTGTGTCTACATGTACATGTGAACTAGAGGAGAGATCAGAGATTCTCTGACCACACGACCATCCATGCGAAATGCCACACAGAAGGCAGATGAAAAGACAATGCCCCACTGAAACACACTCCAGGCCACAACACTCTCACACCAGCCAAGAGCTTTGCATAGACAGTCTCACACAACACCAACTGGCCCACTCCAAAATAAACTATAACTAATAGCAGTAGTGTAAGAGCAGTATATGTCCTGTACAAAAGCAGCCATTAAAATCTGTGAGACTGATGCTGCCACTTCCACTTTAATATCAGCGATAGAATAAAAGTGTGTGCGCGCGCATGCATGTGTGTGTGTACTTTAAAGCAATCTAAACAAAGAGAGTGCTGAGAGGTCCCTATCCCCAAAAGCTATCTGCTATTGAGAAAATATCTGAGAAAAGAGACAGTCTGAAAAAGAGAGAAGAGTGAAATGTTCAGGCAATGACCTGTGAAAAGCCTAGTTCTGGCCAATACTGCTACCAATTACAAATCCACGCAATCAATAATCTTTGAATTATTCTAGTGACTTTGAAAATTTGGTTACATCTGGTTACAACAATAGCTGGCTTGTCTTCAAGTGACTGATTAGATTAATGCCTCTGAAAATCCGCTATACCTCAGTTGAGCATTTGCTTATCACTACAATGTGGCTGTCCTGAAACTGTGAAAAACGTCATCACTGCTAAAATTTTCCATCTGTGGCAGCAGAGTGTGACACTGCGTGCACAAGCAAAAATGGGGCACCAGGTTATTGGTTACATTTAGCAGTAATTTCTATTTTGGATCCATAATAACAGGTACATTTCTCCATTGTTTTATGCAAATATATACCAGCTGCCAAAATATGGGGGACACTAAAAATTGTGTGTGTGAGGCTAATAAAGCTTCACAAGGCGAGGTCACTTGTGCTCTCTTTTCTCTGTCTCTTTTGCTCTCTCTCTGATTCACTAATTGTGCCGATACTCAATGATGCTTTTCTCGGTAATGAACAGAACGGCCTCCATCTAGATTGATGATTACTACATGTTTTGTGTTTGTTAATGATCACATTGAACAATGGGGTGAAACATGGGCCCTTGTCCACAGGTGATCGAGCACCCTTAACATATTTTCTTTAATTGAGCAACGTCTGTAAGGCTTTACGTGTAGGAGCATTTATATATGTTGCCTGAATGAATCTTTGTGACTCATTCCAGTGGTTCTGACTCACACTGCCGTCACAGAGCTTCATAACAGCTCGTAATTCTAAGTCCTTTAAGTCATTCCGTATGCATGGAGCACAACACATTAAATCAATGAAATATGCAATCAGACAAGACTTCCTGTGACAATGATTTGCTCTTTAAGGTTTAGAGCTTTAAATGAAATTGCCTAGAAAAGCACAGCCTTGTTTGTCTCTACCTGCCTGATCATCCATTGGCCTGGGTGAGAACAAACAGGCAGACTAGGCAGACAGGTGAAAGATGGAGAGGTTTTCAGAGACTGTATATCAGTGGAGGGCTGGATGCTACCCAAATCCAAAACCCCAGTCCCCCTCTCCATGCTGGTATTACCATATTTGTGAGGACATTCTATTGTAAGAATGTAATATTATATTTCAATATGCTATACCAACATCTAAGCCTAACCTTGATCTCAGTAGAAAAGGCAATCCTTCAGCTTTTTGTTTTTCATAATAACATAGAATTTGTGGCAAAAACAGCATATTTCCCTGCCCGGTAAAATGCCCCTGCATCTACCTATTTTCCACACTCACAATTTTTCATGTGCACTACTCAGGTGAGTATTTGAATCAAACTCACCATATGTTTTCTAGAACTGAATCTTGTTCTACAAAACTTTTGCATTTACGCATCAGATTGTACAGAAGTGACAAATTTAACATTGCTATGATCTACAAGTAAGGGTGTAACAATACTCTCATGATATTCTGAACAAAATATAAAAACAGAACAATTATTCAGCTGTATAACTCTGGAACGTCACTAGGACTGTTCAATCGTAAATCCGGGACCATTCAAAGTGCATGATAAACCACCAATTAAATAACAATAATCAATATCACTAAAAAACATTAAATAGTCAATTGAAAAGTAGCACCATTGTCCACTACATAAAACAAATATGCCTAATTTATTTTAAAACAACACACCTACAAATGGCCTATTAGTGTTCCATCTTATATTCGGGGCCTTTCAAATTGCCACACTAAATAGCATGACCAAAACTACCAACATTGATAATACATGACAAAACATTCAATAGTAACTATTCAATGCACTTCATTCAATTCAGTAAAATGTCAAATGTGGAAAAGTAAGACAACTGTCCACTACATAAAACAATATTTCACAATAAAATACATCAAATTTAACATAGTTTAAACAAGCGAGCAAAGCTGTTAAGGATGCCACCAAGCTGGATAGTTTAGCATCCGGCTGGCCGGATGCTGATTGGTTGAGAGGAGATGTTGCATCTTGCCAAAAAGCAGGTAAAGCACTTATTGCGGTGTAGAAAATAACTGCAAATGGCAATCATTTTAAACAAGGTAATACAGCAATTTGGTGTGAGACGTTGATGGAACAGTGAATAGTGCACAGAAGAACAGCAAGCTAATTATTTTTTTAATTTGGTGTTTATCACGTTTTGGAAAAGAGCATTTAATATTTACAGTAAACACCCACTTTAACAGCAGTCGCGGTTTCAATCCGCAGATTTTTTCTGAGAACCGAACTAATAAATAAAAAATAACTAGGGCTGCAACAATGAATCGATTAAATCGATAAAAATCAATTACTAAAATAGTCGGCAACGAATTTCATTATTTAAAAAAAAAAAAAAAAAAAATACTTCAGTTGAGCACGGAGCGGCGTGAACACACTCTGTCTCTCTTGCGCACAGATGCTAGCAGAGTCCGGTGCCTCA
>JBBPDB010000019.1:783635-798166 GCA_037974465.1 Brachypetersius altus | reverse complement strand
CTACCTTCAGCACCACCACTGGGTCCCTGAGCAAGACCCTTAACCCCAAGTTGCTCCAGGGAGACTGTACCCTGTAGTTAGGAAATGCAAGTCGCTTTGGATAAAAGCGTCTGGTAAATGTAGTTGTCAATAGAGTTCAGTGACAAGCTGTGAAGCATTCTAATACATTTTTATGCCATATCGCCCAACTCCACCTGAAAGTCATTAGTCTACATGGCTACTTGGACTTGCATCATTTGATTTAAAAAAATTGTATGTACTTTTTCATGAATCAACTCATTTGTTTTTCCCTCACTATGTTCACTCAATGCAAAGACTGCTGGGTATGGTCTCTCTCACTCTGATATGAGAGGGATGACGTACCTATTTACGTGCCTTTTTCACCAGTATCTTCAACATCTTTTTCCTGGAAAATATTTTCGAATCTTTAAAAGGGTTGTTACTGCTCTGTTAAGTATATTTGTTTTATTTGGCATTTTTTAAAGAACTCTGATTACTCAGGAAAAAATAAATCGCTGGATTTCTCATTTAACATAATGTACAGTTTAGAAGCCTAGAAGGGTTTTATGGATATTGATCTTGAATCGCTCTCCTGTCGAAGAACTGCTGTGGTACATTTTGCATGGGTGGGTAAAACCGTGCCTCATGCAAAGAGGATGCAAAGAGGCAGCTTGCTTTGAAACACACTCCTCTCTTTGTAATCATTCAAGAGAATCAGGAACTCCCATGCAGACCTAACGGACAAACAAACAAATGAACAAGGGCAGGACATGTTCTAGAAGGTTCCATCAGCAGTTTCCCCATGATAACCCACATTCCCCACACACACACACACACACACACACACACACACACACACAGAGAGAGAGAGAGAGAGAGAGAGAGAGAGAGACAGACAGACAGAAAGACAGACAGAGAGAGCGAGACTCACTCCGGCTGTCACAGAGGATAAGTTCAGTTTGAGGATATTACAGTAAGGGTCTGGGAACCGAACACATGAGAGCCGTTTGTTCTCCCTCGGCTTAATCACATCCAATCACATCAACTGGGGCGAACACAACCCCTTCAATTAGGCAAACTGGAGGTGGGGGTGAGACAGAAAGAGAGAGTGAGGGCACCAGAGGGCAGAGTTAGTTGGCTAACGCCATGTGAACAGCAGTCCAGTATTTCACCATATTGCAGGTTGCATCACTACTCCTTCCTTCCCTATTTCTACACAATGAGTCAGAGCTTCCCTTCATACACACAGACACAGCAGCCAGAGGAGTGTGTTCAGTGGCCCTGTGTTCTCCAAGCTGAAGCGCGCTTACTACAGCGAGGTCGCACAGACTGACGCCTTGATACTTTCACCCTCTTCGCTGTTGTGGTGTCACTTTCTGAGAAACGCATTTCCTCATAAAGGAGAAACAGAAACAGCAAAGTCCACACACACACAACCACTGGCCATCTGCACAAACAGCAGCAGCCTAGGCACACCCACGTTCACACACACACAGATTCGTTCACATATTTCCCAGAAGAGCAACAATGGTAACATGGGTTTGATCAGGAGCTTCATGTCATCGACTTTCAAAAGAACGCTCAATTCTCTAGTAGGCCTCAGTCAACTCAGCTGTCAAAAGGACCGTGCACTTCTCCATCCAACAGAACAATGTTCTTTTCTGGAATTGCACAATCATGCACAAATTGTGTTTCCATTACTAATAACCTACTGCCAAAAATGCCAAAAACTGAATAATTACTTCCCTCTTGATTATTTTGGAAAATGAATGACTGAAGACTTTTGCAAGTTTCAACAGCCAAGCCACAACGAAAGAAATCAAATACATTATGTTACAACACAATGCTTAGCAGCACTCTCTGTACAGCATGTGCACGTGCACACACACAACCAAGTATGTGTTGTTGCTATCCTGAGATGGATCCACAAGATATATTCAATAATGTCTCCTCACTGGTGGTCCTGTGGAGGTCATGAGGAGTCTAACAAATGAAGCAGAGAAACAGATGGACTAGACTGCATTGCTGTAAACTACAAACTATATGTGGAGCTGTTCAAATGGACACTGTGAATACAAAATAAAACAAAATGACTAACATGTTGCTGTGGTTACACTGTTCTCGGATAAAGTGCTTCAGGAGGGCTGAATGTGTGGTCACTGTTGTCTTACATTGCAAGCTGCAGTGCCATTCTACAGGAAATGAGCCTGACAATAGAGTAGGGGGGCATGTAACCCAGCTTTGCAATAGAATAAGCCACGAGTATCTGTAGGTTTTGTTGAATCAGTTACTTCAAGTTAAATAAAATCCAGAACAGTTTGTCCTACTTACTATTATTATAATAGCCTGTACATGTAATTACATAATATTTAATCTCTGTGTTGCGTTGCCACAGCTCCATGATGCTCCCGTTTCTGCACTGCAATATCAGTTACCCCCCATCGTCAACTGTAATGACGTTTATTTCCCTGAAGCTGAACTGGTTCTGCTCGACAATTTCCAACAGAATGCGGACATCAGCTTAAGGAAAGGTGAATGTTGTTCTGTTCAGTACTAGGACAGTGTGTCATCCCTAAAGCAAGCTGAAAGAGTAGATATCTATTGGCCTGCAGATGGATGCTAGCTGAACAGCTGGGCCCTTCCCTCATAGCCTGAGCTGTTTCAATTAGCCTGATGCAGAGCAGGCTGGGCGTTTAAAACATGGACATATTGTAGAAGCCACTTTATGAAAATAAACACTTTAAATCCTGGCCCACTGTTCCAGAAGGGCAGCAGAGGTCAGCTTTTAAAGGATAAAATATCTAGAAAGCCTGGATTACTGTTCACAGGCAAAGGACACACAGATCAGAGAGCAGAAATGAGCCTATATTGGCTTAAACTCTTTACAAGATAGAGATCTGATCTGAGATCGGATGATTTGATCAGACATGTGGTCCTCACATGGCAGTGCTGATAAAGATGAAAAGAATACAGTGTTTTTTTATAAGTCTGAGATTTTTGAGCAATATTGTGGGATCATACCCAGCTGGCGCAACAAAAATCCCTGCCATTCAGGGCAAATGAGCACAGTGTGTGTTCTCAAGGGTCCACAGAACTGTTCTGCCCCCACCTTACACTCTTTAACCTCAAACACACTAATTTCTCTCTCACGCACACACCCTCCCAAGTCCATTACCACTTGGAATAAGAGCTGAAAGCGATTCTCTGAGGAACACAATGAAGGAGGGGCTAACAGTAAGCATTAGGTAAGAAACAAAAGGCACAGAGAGGAGGAGAGACAGAACAGCTGCAGAGAGGGTGATTCAATCAGTGACAAGTTTTTTTTGTGATAGCTGTTCAGATTTACATTCTCGGGCTAAAAACGATTCAATGAAGTCAACATTAGCACTGCTGCCCTGAGTCACACACTATAATCACACAACTGCAAGTCAGATTTAGATCATCTATAGAGAGACTACACAACCAGGGTACAGTAACCGCATTAACGTTTGACTGGATGTTGACCCATCATTCCATTTTTATTCAGTTCAACTGCTTGATTTCTCCACCTCGCCCCTTATAAGTTGTTGTACCTACTGTATTTCATTACTTTTTTTTCACATTTCTAATTTTCCAGGTTTAAATCAAATATTGTAATGAATGGTGAACAGGTCGCCAAATAATGAACGTATGAGGTAATATTTTACCCCTAACTGCATCATGTCAAAATGACAAGCAAACATGTCTCATCCCACTAAACAAAACATGGATTTCACTGCTAATCCCATCATTTGCCTTTGATGATTGATCAGTCGACACACTGACACCACAATAACCACTCTCTCTTAGTCTCTGAGCTTTTCCTGGATAATAGCACACAGTGTTATCTCTAGTTTGAGTATTTGCTAGTTTATCAGCATGTCTGTGGTAAACTATATGCATAGCCTAAACACCTTTTCTAAACACTTCTGAAGACGGCACAGACAAAATCATTGTGGTTTCTACACCATTCACCAGCAAGTTCAAGCTAACACAGGCCTGGTCTCATGATCCTAACACAAAATGAAAGTGAAATACTCCCATTCCTTTTTCTCCAAATCAAGAGTTTCACATCTCTAACAGTCCTCGGGAGAAATCAAGATTGAAATGGATTTTTCAGGTACTACATTCCGATAAACACACCATCATTGCCAAAATTTTCCTTTACTTCCATAAAGAAAAAGGCAGATCTGCACAAACATTTACAGATTCGAGAGTGCCTTACAATTTAATTGTGTCATGGGGCAGCCGAACATAGGCTTGGGAGTTTTGCCCAAGGCCCAAGACCTCTTATTAATGTAGCGTGATGGGCTCTGAATCAAACCCAAGTCTGTCATGTGGGAGGGCAATGGTATGTGTTAGGCTACACAAAATAAAGCCAAGAAGTGGCAACAATCTTGTTTTCAAAAATACTGTTATAATCTAATTAAACATTTTCATCTTTTATTAAACCAGCTGTAAACAACCAATACACCAGGTCAATAAATCTGAGAAACTGAATTTTGGTTCTTTCTAGTAGAGAGCGTGCGAGAGACTGTGAGACAGAGAGAGGGGGAGGGGGGGCGCTGTGAAGAATCCACTCCGTGCTTTTCTCTGAGCCGCTCCGAAAAGAGCCGACAAGACCCGAAGAGAGACGAGCGCTGGGCTCTGCTGGGCGCTGTCCACCACAGACAGTGCCTGAAATACTCACAGCCACTAAACACAAACACTACAGCAGCACAGATCAGCCCTGCATGACCACCACCACACAGACCCAGAAACGCGTGCACACACACCCGGGTGGTGACTGCCCGGCTGCTCTGAGTAGGAGGGGGCGAAAATGTGCGTGTTTCACACGGTCTGCAGGGCTACTGTCACGGCCGAAAAAATGGCAGGTGGATCTGAGCGTTAAGCCGTGCCGAGGCTCTCATTTTCTCACGTTTTCCACCATACGAACAGCTCATTCGTCCCAACACAAATCTTAATGGATCATGAACAGAAAAGACCCGATTTGAAGGTGCTCGATGCGGCACATCGTGGACTACGGACGGACAGGTACGTAGCCCGGACTGATCAGGCCCACGGGGGGTAGATAAAGGACTGTTCCTGTTGGAAGGGTGGTCCCCTCCTATTACTGCTCACTCGCCGTGGGCTTTAACGGCTGCGTGAAAATAAAAAATGGCCGAGGAGTGAAGTTAGGGTGTTTCCACTCCCCTCCCACCCACCCACCCACAATTGTCCATGCTCAGTCGACATAAGCAGGCCTGTATCACCTTGAATCTGGAAACCAGCAGCCTGCAGAAATCTCTTTAAGATACATTCACCATTAGAGCCACTGACTTCCGACAGATCACACCTATTTACATTTATAGCCCATACACAGACTAGATAACCAACACGACAGAAAATCAGAACCCCACCCCCACCCAGTGGAAATCTCAGCCCTACAGAAACCTGAAAGCCTGGACAGGGCACAGCCCAGCCATGTCTGCCACAACGCAGAGAGAGAGAGAGTCCAGCCACAACAGACACCAAATATAAACGTGACAAATGTGAGAGGGGGGAAGACAGGAGGGTTTGATGACAGCAGTAAGGTAGGTGGCCCTAAGAACAGCCTCGTCCTGTAATGTGGGCTACGTGGTCAGCTCTGCCCGGCTTCAGCACCATGTTAGAGAACAGCACGACCACAGGCGTCTCCGAGCGGAGCCGAGCCGAGCCCACCCGAGCCCAACCGAAACGAGCGGAGCCGAGCCCAACGGAGCCGAGCCCACACTCCTGTGAATCTCCTCATCACTGACAGAGAGGAGGGGTGTGAGGGACTCCTCCATAATATGGCGGACGTTAGCGTTCCTTCACCATCAAGCAATAAATGGTGTATGTGTCTCAGAAAATCACATTAATCTCATTTTTACAGCATGGCACTTACTTCATCTGTTTCACGATGGTGCTTTTACCAGACTCCCCGGCTCCTGCAAAGAACAAGAGACACGAGGAGGTATCAGATCTGCCCAAATAAAATAAAAACAGACAATAAAATTGAAGCTGAAACATGCAGGAGTAGAAGAGGGCGAGATTTATAATCTTAGAGGTAGACATGGAGCAGAGAAGGAGAGAAGAGGAGCAGAAAAGGAGCGGAGAGGGGCAGGTCCACTCCCACCACCGTTAGCCTCACCTAGCAGGAGCAGCTTGACATCCTTCGCCGCAGTGATCCCGTCCTCTTTCAGGTTCTTCTCGATGGCTTTGCTCCGGTCCAGAGCCGCCCTCTCCTCGGCGCTCAGTGTACATCCCATGACTAGAGACGGACCTTTTCCTTTCAGCTCCCAAAGAGGCGACGGGCGAAGGAACAAACGGGCACTCCGTGATTTTTATTATTTCACCTCGGGATTTTTCCTCTCTCTCTCACACACACACTCTCTCTCTCTCACTCTCTCTCATACACACCCTCTTTCTCTCACACTCGCTCCCTGACGACGGCAGACTAGCTAGAGCATTAAAAGAAGCAGAAAAATCCACTAAAGCGGCAGCCTGGAAGGAGGACGCGGGGCAGGCACTCGGATCTCCGGCTCTCGGTCGTGACGCTGGCTCCTCGGGCGGAGGGAGGCGTTGGTAAAGAGGGGGTCTAGCGCTCTCTCTCTTTCTCTGTCTCTCTGTCTCTCTCTCTCTCTCTCTCTGTCTCTACTGGGCGGTGGAGGCGAAGACGGCGACGGCTGCTAGCATCGTTTAGCTTCTGCTCACAATGGAGGGAGAGAGGAGGGAACGGGAGCGCGCGCCGTGCACGTTACTTGGGCTTTTTTGGTTTTTTTTCGTTGCCTTTCTTCTCCCTACCCGTATTTCGGCTAGCCCTGCCCTCATTTTACTAGGATTGGACAAAGTTTTGACGCCAATCTGAACCCGCACTACATTCTCATTGGTTAACAAGAGCAGTCGCGAAATACCATCCAATCCAACCCGAGGAGGTGGGACCTGTGCCCGTCAATCAGAAAGCGCCCTACCTGAAAACGTGTGGGGAAAAATCTCGACACTCGCTGACGTCAGGAGCGAGGAGAGAGAACGAGAACGAGCATCCCGGTTCGTGCAGCGTTAAATAACATACAACTGGGTTTGGTCCACAAAAGGGTTCTGTCGTATGTTTCAGATCAGGTTTTATTCATCACAGAGAGAATGGCTGGAAGGATCACAGCAAGGTGTGGCCACCTCAGTGCTGATAACCTGCAGCACCATGAGACGAAGCGGCATAAAACATAAAAAAAAATCAACCCTTTCAGCCTCATATTCAACAGCTGGCCATCTGATATCCGTCACGTCGTTTGCTCTCATGCATGAGCAACGTTTAAATGTCAGCCTGCTTTCTGGAGGGGTGCCAGTTCAGCAGTAGTGAAAGTGAAAAGGATGAAAATGCAGCAGCAATACATTTTTCACATGACCCAGTCACACAGATTGAAGATAATGTGCAAAAAGCAGGGTAAAAAAAGAAAAAGAGAGACTATGTCCTGCAGAACAATGAATGGCAACAGTTGCTGATAGGGCTTTTATAAATAGTCAAAGGGTGCCAGTAAGTATTACATTTGTGCATGTGCCAGATGCAAATCCAAAGGCGATTTTAGTCGTTCACCAGTTACACAATAAGTCTAGCCCAAGGACTCTTATAAGAATAGTGGTGTAAAGTGCAGGGTATACAAGCCCGGTCTGCTGTGTGGAGGCCATATCGGTCAAGCTTATTTGTCACAAACACATGGTTTAATTCTAAGATATTTTACTATTGCTTCACTCTCAGTGAGGAAAACAAAATTATGCATATCTGGGCCAACTTAATGTTTTTGGCTGAAATTTATTCCAGGACTTCAAAAGACCACCTTTAAAGATGAGACAGAGTTAGTTGGAGATCTGGAGTTTATACTAAAGAAAAATAAATGAACCAGCACACCATGGCACAAAACAACACTCAGCGTCTCTAAACCTTTATGGGTTTTTAATGTTTTTAAGATATAGTTTTTGTTTGATTATTCATAAATGCATTTGCCTTTCAGCATGTATTATTTGTTATAAATATAATGATTTTTAACATCATTATTACTGTTAGTAGTAGACGTAGTAGTAGTATTAATGGTATTAATGTATGCACAGGAGCATTGAAGAAACTTTGCCAAAAAAGGGGACCTTTAAAGGGCTCTGCCAGTGCGACAATTAGAAATAACCTTACAAATACTTTTGTTTGTTTTTATAGTGTAGTCTTGAGTTAATCGCTGAACATTGTTTGTTTGTGTGTTTCACAGGGTACTTTGTGTGAGGAACCTTTTTCGTTCTATAAAGAACTCTTCATTGGATGCCTGCTCACTCTTGAGTGAGCCCTAAAAGTGGTAAAGAACCTTTACATTATCTGTATGCCTTTCAACGCTTCCTCACATCTTTCTTACAACCATGGTTCCTCTTTGACATGGCTCAAAAAATCCCTTTGTGGTTCCTTTTTAAGAGTGTACACAGAAATACCTGACTGCCGACTGCTGACTGCTTAAGTTTCGGGGCACTGGGAGCGAAATGTATAATTTCTGCATGGGACAGCGATAAAAGTGATGACTGAAATAAAGATCAATTTTTTTGTTTCGAGAGTTTGCGAACCTTGCTAATGACATCAAAATGGCTGAGTGGTGAAGTTATAGGGGACAAACAGCAAACGTCTGAATACAGGCCTTGAAATGACTTCATGGTAAAATAGCAGTCAACGAATGAGCATCCATGCTAAGAAGTGCCTTTAAGTGGCTGTGGTGATGGAAACACACCAGGCTGAAACACCCAACTGCAGTCTCTGTGTATCAGGATTTCAAAATGGTTTTAATTAGAGTCCAAATGTTTACATTTTAGACTAAACTGGTGGCCAAAGCGATAAAGTATCTCACCTTCCAATCATTTCTTTCTCAATCATCCTAATGCCCTCCAAAGTTATTTCTTCAGTACTACTGGTGTCTCTGAAACTAATGTCTATGAAAGGCCACTTCTAAATCATGTGATGGCTCTCAGTGTGTAAAGTACATTATTGTGAGGCGCTGAAGTGGCAGGTGATGTAGGTGCTCAAACCCACAAGATTTATGGCTTGGAGAAATTGTAGTTTAGGCCGTAGGTTTGGAATCAACCTTGGACTTCTTTGCGTAAGATGGTGAAAGTGTACAGAGTGAGAGAGAGAGAGAGAGAGAGAGAGGTGATTGAATTTAGCAGTGGATCTCCACCCACGCTCCATTACAAAGCAGTCAGCCCAAGCTTACACTTTGACAGATAATGCCCATCAGCACGTATCTAAACTGTTTGTGTACAGCACTTAAACACACACACACACACACACACACACACACACACACGCACACATCCACTCTTGTGCATATTTGAATATTTGTCACATATTATAGCCTATGTACACAGCTGAGGTGCAGCTAAATAGGGAGACAGCAGCCTGCAGCATGCATTGATTTTCAGACTGAAGTGAATCTGGCCGTGTTAGGAGAAGTCTTAGAGAGGAGAGAGTGGGTCCTATAGAACGGCTGAAAAACTCATACACATACATGCACAAACACACAGACACACATGCATCAGGCCTCACTTCCAGAAGCTGAAAGTGAAATCTGACTGCGGCTTATACGGAAATGCATAGTGCAACCAAGTGCTCAATAACCACAAGTGGCTTCCAATTACCTATTATTGCAGGAAAGCTTCAAGGACTACTGCATGAGAAAAGTCCCCAGAGTGGACCCACGCATTATTATGCAATCTTTCTTTAATCAGCTTTTGTAGCACATGACAGAAGATGGTCGGGGACAGTGAGTTATGAAAATCTGCTTTAAGAATAGTGATGAGTAATATAAGGATTAATGTCAGTCAGCCACTAATATATGTCCTCTTTTTGTTCTTTACTAAAAAACCTCAACCTCTGAAAACGCGCATTTGTCTATTTTAGTGATGCATGAATCAGAAAATCTGAAATCCACATTTATTTTTCATACTGTGACATATTTGAGTGAAACAAAGGGGGTCTCTGAGCTAACTAATCCCTCTGGCACAGTAGATTGCTGGGAGTGATTGGAGGGAAAAATGAAACCTGGTATTTCTTGATTATTACTTTTCCTCGCCTGCTACCGCGCTGTGAAAGTAAATCGAAAATGAGAATCTTTTTGAGGTGCGTGAAAGGCATTACATTGAAGTTTGATGAACCATGCCGAACACGAGCAGGAACATGAGCTAACGCAGTAAGAAAAAGGTCATTTTGAGTTCAGGGGAACTTTAAACATGTAAACCATGGGGCACTACAGCTTAACATATTGAAGTTACATTAGCCTCTGGTCTCACTTCTGGTTACTGTCCCACATTAGCTGGTGACAGTAGCGATGACACTAGCAGCCAGCAAACCCAGTCAGATTGCCAGATAGACTGGGTCAAAAGTTCATGCTAAAGTCAAATTTATGGGTGGTCTAATTAGTGCTCTTCTATGCCTCAGTGCATTTGTGTTTTATTGTTCCTATTCATCTTTAAGGTGCCAGAAGGAACAAAAATGAAGGCGACATAAAGGACTTTTTTGAAACAATGTAACTCCATGTTCCCTATAGAGCCATTCAATCAATGATTTTTTAAAGAACCAATTTTGTAAAGAAAGTGTGAAAATCCTCAATTACTTTTCCTATTTGGGACCCAGAAGGTTATATGCTACTTTATCACAATGCTTACATGACTATGAGGCATTATTAGGCTATGTCTACTTACATACATGTCTACTTACAAATGTGTGCACTAAAAAACAGTGAACCAGTGGAAAGGAAGTGAACCAAACAGGCCAGAAAGCTCAACAGCAGGCTTTCCTCAGTGCATCTTGCACAAGACAGGCATCTGATATGATGCAAGAATCAGAGAGAAACGTGCAAGCATAGCCTTGCATGAACAAGAGGCATCCAGCAGAGAAGAGCCTTGTTAAAACGGTGCAGTTCGGTTGATGGTGTTATCGCACCTTGGGGCTCGTGGGAGAAGTGTTATTTGATTTAAGGCTGGTTGAAGGTGCATTCAGTAGCACTCACTTCTTTTTCTGGGATGGGAGGGTTAATATACGGGATCTGTGATTCTCACATTCCCCGCTGCAAAAGCAGTATCGTCTTTAACCTGGCCAGGATAATATCATTCATGAGGTTACTATAGTAGTAACAGAAACAAGCAGCAGGTTATTGCTTGCTTGACCAGCTCTAGCTGGGCATCCTGGGGAAGTAACAGCCCTGCCGTGATACCAGGTCTGCCATGATCAGTTTTAGCGTTCATACAGTCACAAAAATAACATCTTTTTGGTTTATTTTATTGTTTTTTTGCAAAAAAGATGACCATTTTTTATACAGGTTGTACTGACAATAAAGGTTATACTGCACTGGCATGTGCACGCTCACAGTCACGAGTGTCTTAATGTAGACAGAGTCAAGAAAAACATATTTCTTTCCAATAAAAATTAATTAAAAAATGTTCCTCTCAATAATTTCTAAACATTTTATTGCAGCTAGATCATCACTGAATCTTGGTGTGTACTGTTTAGTACTAACACTTACTTAAATCTGCTGAAAATGTACCCAATCCACTTCTTATTTGTAGTGACATAATTTGAATGCAAAAGTTGAGATTTGTGAAAAATAATCTCTTTAAATAAATGCAGTTGTCTCAAATAGTTCTATAAATTGTATAAGTGATAACTGATGAATCCTGTGAATTTTATTGGTCTGCAGTTTTAAAAAAGTCTCATTAATAGTGGCTCTAAGATTTCAAAACATAACAAATGCTGCATTCCCAGACAATGACCTGAGGCAGGAAAGCACTGTTTGTCTGTTGTATGGAGGCAAAGTAGACGTAACCTCTGTGTTTTACAGTTAACGTAATCCTGTGAGCTATGAGTCAAAATAGCAAAAGACATCAGCACTGGCCCTGTGGAAAAATGGAGATAGATTTGTGTATAAATACTTTCTAACTACAAAGTTATTTCTAACTATATTAAATAAAACACAAGACTCAAGAAGAAATAATTGTATTTTCATATCATTCACAATTTTTTTCTAAAATGTTTTCTCTATTCAATGTTGTCTCAAAGTACACCTGTTCATTATCATGTCTGGTTTTATGTTCTATGTGTGTCTGTTGGCTGGTTTGGTGAATGCAGCTAACGTTTAGCGCTAGCTAATGCTTAGACCTAGACAATAAACATTCTGTGAGGCCTCCTTTCTGTTAGAGTTAATTTCTGTAATTGTTTAGTTTACAGTTGTAAAAAGTGCAGTATCCTAGCCTTTTAAAAAGACATTTTCTTCTGGATAAATGAGTTGTTAGCCTCTTGGGAACTTTGTGACGTATTGCTGCCTTCAAAGTGCACCTTAAACATGATTCAGCTGCAGGTACCTTCATCGCAATACTGCCTTTTACTGACTTACGTGTTTTCCATTTCTTTTTGGCTGCCACACTTGTGGTGTGCCGTGTTGCTATTGTCACTGAGCGTTGTGTCTGTCACATACTGCTGATGTGTGCACTGGGGCTATCATGTTTCAGTCAGGCGGTTCTGTGGTAATCTGGGGGAAATTGCAGATGCTTTATTCTGTCCAGTCAAATGTCCAACAAATTACATCACAGATCCTTCTTCTCTATTGCGATTAATCCAGATCGGGCAGCTCTTAAGATAGTATATAATAAATCTTCTTTCAACATGAACAGTCGTAGGCTTTTACTAGTCATTAGATGCAGAATTCAAAAGCTTCAGCAAGCAAAGAAAGAGCCAGGGACAACAAAAAAATGAGGCGGCAGAAGAGTTCGAACTGGTGCGCCAATTAAACTTGGTCATTCGGCAGCAGATGGCATGGACAGAACAGGAAAGGGAACTTGAGATTGCACCAGCCTCCACTGTTAACAAGGGCAGTAATCTCTCTCTCTCCCTCTCTCTCACACACACACACACACACACACTCAATCACTTCTTCCTCTTCTCTCTCTCTCACCCTATGAGATGGCCACTCATTTCTCTTTCCTTCAGTAGTGATGCATCTGATTAGCCATAATGTGTCTTGCACGCAGTCATCTGGCCTTGATGACTGCCGGGGTGGGGTGCGGGAGCTGAAGACGGCGCAGAAGGGAGCGTACACAGTAGAAAGGAGCGAGGCACAGAAAGAACCTCTGTGAACTCCATTGTCATTAGAGTCATCTCTGCAATTACCCTGCTTAGCCTTCACCAAGACATCATCATTTAGCAGCCTAATCCCATCAGCCACATCCGTATCATATGGCGAGTCATCATAGACAACTTTGACTCCTACACTACAATGAACTGAAAACCCAGCTGTTTCTACTATTAGTGGGTTTTGTGTAGACAGGTTTTCTGTTTGCAGAAAAAAGGGGTTCCGTTTAATGTCCATGGCAATTTACAGCATACTAAAGATGTGAAATTATATTTGGTCAATGAAATACTGGAATATTCCTGTAATGGCAGCCAGCAGATCCTGCCACTTTTCACAGCGAGCAGCAGGCAACACATGGGCAGTCCATCAGAGTAATGTTAGCCCCCACCTTGCTCTGTCATACAGTCAGTTTACAGTAATAACAAAAGCAGAGAGGTCAGCTAAAACATTTCCACGATGTGAGGATGACTTGAATCAAGTACCTTAAATATGATAATGCAGGTGCACAACACACCCACACACCAGGGCTGGGATGGTTTAATAATGTACCAGCATATGAATCTGGATGAGGATCATAATTCCAGATTTTAATAATTCTGCTGCCCACATTCTCATGATTAAAAAAAAGTTACAGAAAAGTAACCAGCCTACAGCTATATTCTCCCAGCAATCAACACAGCAGACTAACACGCCTGCATAGTCAGAATCAGTAAACAGCAAACATTGCTCACCATGTTTCAACCGCATTTGACCCTTTACATGATGTGAAGCAATCGGTATCAAAGATTGAGGGATAGAACATTTTAAACCTTTCAAAAATATTGACAATCATTTCATTCCATGTTCATGGCATCCCATGAACACCCATATATTCAAATTGGGCATATTCTAGTCACTTCCCTTCTGTCTTATTTCTGCAATCATCCATTGAGCACTAGCATTATCCTTGGTGGCAGCATCCATATGGTGAAACTGTCAAAATGTCATTTGGTGGAGATTTGTCCTCCACAGTATCCTCAAGAGCAAAGATACTGGAAACTTAAAACAAAACCCACTCCTACCACCAGCATACAGTATATGTTAAAGCATATGCAGCCACAAACATGATAACCTCATCAGAAATAATCCTGCATTTTCAGCTTAATCTCGATCCGTTGGCCACAAGTTCCCACAAGTTCGAAATGTATTTTGATTCATGTTGAAGTCATAGGCTGCGTCCGAAATCGCATACTTGCCTACTATATAGTATGCGAAAAGCAGTATGCGAAGCGAGTAGTATGTCTGAATTCGCAGTATTGGAAAAACAGTAGGCGAGAAGTTCCCGGATGACCTACTGCTTCCGGCCGAATTCTGTAGTATGCATTGGAT
>JBBPDB010000019.1:770870-783535 GCA_037974465.1 Brachypetersius altus | reverse complement strand
TAAAAGTCCCAAAAACCATAACAAAACAAAACCAAAAAACAGTGACCCCTAACAGCCACTGGCCGAGCCGTGACACATAGTCTGTGGTAATCAACCGTATTATATAGATGCAACAAATACAAAGTAGATTTTGAAATCTTCAGTTTATTTATAATAACTAAATAAAAATGTCTCACCTGTTCAGACTACAGGAGTTTAGTTCAACTTCACACTTAGGTTATAAGGTAGAGTCTTGCTATTACTTCAGCATGAACAAACTTAGTGGAACTACAATTTGAGCACAGACTGCATTTTGAACGAACCCCTCAGAACAAGCTTATATACATAAATCAGCACAGTAACAAACATACACTGTTCAATTCTAAGACATAAGGAGAGGTTGGAAATGAGTAAAAATGATGGTGTGTAAAGCCACACAAACATCATCAGTGGACTGGAAGGGGAAAACTAAAATTAGATTCAGTCTAACACGGATTTATTCTGAGAAGCGAACTGATAATGGTACACGGAAATCCCAACAATAATGTGGAAACTGCAAATATACACCGTCATTTTTTTGCTGGTGAATTTAGCTACATTTCCATAGAAAATATAACTGTATAAATATAGAAAGTGTGTCTTGGTAAAATACAGCTGAACTGAGCGAGAGGTTTGAAAGTAGCCAATCTGAGAGTGTAGAGTGCAGCCACAAGCTTGCTGCCGTATCAAGTTGTAGCATGACTGCTCCATTTCTTGTCTTCGTATTTAAGTGTTTTAAAATCTTCCCCCCAATTTTCAACAGTTATCTCAGTTTATTTTAGTATTAGTAAACTGTGCCCTGTCTAAACATGTGACTAAAGAGATTTATTTCAATGTTTCTTTTGCGTACAAGTCTTTGTTTTGGCTCGTTGCACGCTGCTAATGCAAACGTGCGCCGCTAATGCTAACTGCTAATGCTAACAGTTTCTCAGCAATCAATAAACCGGGATGAATAAAGCTTTCTGATTCTGATTATTTGTCCTTGCTGCTGCAGTTTGCAGCATCTGTGGCAGCTGCAGACCAGAATCTCCGCTGTGGATCGTCTCAGTGTTTCTCGTTTCTCTGTTTTTCGTTTTGTCCTTCTGAAAGCCCTGCATTTTTATTACTTTATGTTTGGGGCGTATTTAGGGTTTACACTATTTTTTTTTTAGGCTTTTATTTTTATTTTTTTTTACCAAAACACAACACAACATGGTTTTCACTATACGTGGGTGCTTTTGGAACGCAACCACCGCGAAAAGCGGGGGGGTTACTGTATATATATATTTTTGCTTTTTTCATATTCATTTAATGGTTCTGACCTGTTTAGAAGATTAAGGAAACCCCAGTACTGGCTTTTCTTCGCTTTTTTGAATAATCTTATACACTTGTTTCCTTTATCAGGCAGTAAAACTCCAATCAGTTACTCAAGTGTGACTGCTACTTCCTCTAACTGTTGACTTTCACTTCCTTTGACCAAACAGTGAAATGTAGACTGCTGGCAAGCAGCAAGGACACTCAATCCCTCGCAGTAATTCTGCAGCATAAGTTATGTGTGCCATGAAACAAAGCTTGCACACATTAGAGAGAGAGAGAAAAAGAAAGAGAGAGGGAAGGAGAGGGGGGGGGGTAAAGAGAGAGAGAGAGAGAGAGAGAGAAGGAAGAAGAGAGAGAGGTGTATACAGCAACACGTTGGCAGATGTGTAAGAATTTAATTCACACTCCTCCACTATGTACGCAGAAGCCACTGGCTACATTAGCAGCCTTTCGCACCCTTGTACATTATTTCAGTTCAGAGGGTGACAGTCTTGTGGGGTGATTCTTTGGGTCTAGGCTCAAAATTTCTGTCATTCAAACATAAACTCAAAGTGTCACAAGCTGAGCAAATGAATTTAGCGAGGCAAGTGCCTGACCGATGTATTGGCCAATATTGAAGTCTCTCAGTTTGCTCATTATCAGCAAAAATGTTGCTAAAGTGTTGATAATTAACATTTTTTTGGGCTGCAGGATCAAGATTCAACTCGGGATTCAGTTGACCCAGTTGACCCAGAGCACTCAAGAAAGAACTATTTCAAACTTGAAAAAAATTCAAAAATCAAATCAGATGTTAAAAATCTTCAGAAAATGTAAAGCAGATATTAAGGGTTCAAAAGCTTTACCACACCTACTTATATCAAGCCATACAGGCAGTACTGATTTAACACAAGAAAAAACAAAAACAAATCTAGCTTCTAACATTATGATGACTATCACAAATAATGCACCTTTTCTCTGAAAAAAAAAACTACGGGAAAATTAGAAACGAAAACATTCTGGGTAGCTCCACCCCTGGTGCTCCATACTATTTATGACTGTGGTTTTCTCTTATTTAATTGAGTTTAAGAAGCATCAATATACAGTTATATATGACACAAGTGAGAGCTGATAATCTATGAGTGTGGAAATCTGAGTATAAAAGATTTAAGCTGAGCATAAAAACTGAGTTTAAAGAAATTAAGCTCATTAAAGTCAACAGTGGGCACAAACCTATGCGAGAACCAGCCAGGCCAGTGGAAAATAGATGTCCTTAGTGCAGGTTCATGGGCACTAGAATTTTTGCTTTCATCTTTTCCTTAGCTGTTTTATCAGTAAACCACAGGGACACACACACTGCTAGCACACTTAAAACACTTAAGTAATCATTAATCTGTGTATGTGCAGCACAACACATGATGCAGTTATTCATTTCTTGAGTTTTATACCCAAATCTAGAGACTATGACAGTACCTTTCAGAGACCAGCTGACGCTGCCCATGACCTCTCTGTTAAACTGCATACGATGCTGGAGCTGCAGCACTGAAGGAGAGGAGCGTTAGAAAAGCACATTCACACAAACAATCATCAGACACAGTCAGTATACAGTGTACAGTAACCCCCGGCTTTTCGCGGGCATTATGTTCCAAGAGCACCCGCGTATAGTGAAAAAACACCTTGTGTTTTGCAAAAAAAAATGCATAAAAATATGCCCCCAAATATGCTCCCAGAACACTTTAATTTCATTTTAAACTGCATTACCCTTAGAGAAAATGTAAGGTAAACTCATATTCGCCTCTTTTAATATAATTTACAGTAATATAAATGCAGGGCTTTAAGAAGGACAAAACGAAAAACAAGCGAAACACTGAAACGATCCACAGGGGATATGCATCTGGTCTGCAGCTGCCACAGATGACTCAAATAGCAGCAGCAAGCAGAAATAAATAATCAGAATCAGAATCAGAATCAGAAAACATTATTGCTTAAAAACATTAGCATTAGCAGCGTGCGGCGAGCCAAAACAAAGCAAATCCATGCACTGAGATGTAGTGCGTTGTTCCCACTGAGCATTTCATTCTATAGTGCGCACTGCCGTGGTTAAGTGCCGTGCTAAATGGAACACTAACGTTTTGCACTTAGCGGAAGTGACAGACTAACATTTGCTCACGATTCTCCAGCCGCCAAAATATCTGCAGATTATACCGCAGTATACATCAGTAAAATAACTTTATTAAGGTTACTTACATATATATACGAACCACCTGCCTCTGCTTGGGCTTGCATTTTACTGTTGGCCGCCATCATTCAACTCAAAAACTCACTCTACATAAAGTTCTTGGATTGGCTACTTTCAAACCTCGCCTCTAAGTACAGCTGTATTTTACCATTTCAGGATGCACTTTCTATATTTGTAGTTATATTTTATATAGAAATGTAGCTGAATTTATGTTCATATTTGTAACAAAATAAGTAGATTATATTTTTTCTTGATAATTTATCTCTAAAATGCAATATATGTATTGCACAAAAAAGGAAAAAAAAGGCATTATATTTGCAGATTACACGTTATTGTGGGGATTTCCACATACCATTATCAGTTCGGTTTTCAGAAAAAATCTGCATTAGACGTCTGATCCAAATAAAAGTGAGAAGTGACTGTATACAGTACCAGTACTGCGAAACAGGATTAGACCTGCTAAGAAACTCGTGAGGCTGTAGATCTGGTCAGTAATTATGATTTTGTTAAAAAAAAATCACATTAGAATAAATGCAAACAAATAAAATACATAGGGATTTTCTGTACATGCATGTTTCCTTATCGCTCCCCTGGGAGGCCCAGTATTAACAGTAGTCGACATTCAGTACCATGTCTGGTTAGTCAGTCATCCATTTAATGTAATCAAATGTGCTGTACATGAAATGTTTTTTGATGAAAAACTGTAATTTGGGAACAATTCCATTGGCCCATTGATCATGTCATATTTTGACACAGTGTAAACTGCAGCTATCGATTGAACCATGAAGAAAATGAAAAAAGAAAGCAGTTACAAGGTTGTGTTCTGACCACAATAAAATATACGCAATGGCTGAATTCTTGTTACTTATGGCTGAATTTATATTTTCACTCTTGTCTGACATGAACAATTTCAGTGGCTGCCTAAAACAACCATGCTTCAATAGAATAATCCAGCTGAAAATTCAAAGATTTTGTAACATCTTAAATTTTCCAACAAATGCATCAGCAGTGTCTGTTAACTCACTCTGTCTTGTTTGCTAGAACCTGATTAAACCAGAGCAGGTGTCAAAAACAGTTTTGTTTTCACACCGATATATACTATACTGTACAAAAGTATTGGGATAACTGATCATGGCACCAACACTTACTTTAATGATGTTGCATTTAAATATAGACTTTAATATGCAGTTGGTTCCATGCCATCCAACTATGTCTTTATGGAGCTTGCTTTGTGCACTGGAGCACAGTCATACTGGAATAGAAAAGGTTCTTCCCCAAACTGGGTCAACTAAGCTGGAAACATGGTGCTGCCCAAAATGTCTTGATATGCTGAAACAGTTAGATTAAGATCTTCACTTGGCATAAGAGGCCTAGCCCAAACCCTGAAAAACTGAATTCTTCTGTTCATATAGTGTGCACAGTATAATTCAGGATTGTATGACAAGCTCCAGTTATAGCCATGCAGTAAAAAAATATATATTTTCACTCCAAGCGTGTTGAGCTGTGCCATGATGTTGAGGTACCGGAGGTTCATGATCTCAAAATATTAAGGAAGGATGGACACTAACTTGGAAACACCATATTTTTTGCTATTTTCCAAGGTGACATCTTGATTTTATCATTTCAGTGTGAGTGGGCATTCATAGGCAAATAACTTAATGGTTGTGACATCCCACGTGAGACATTAATGGCTATTATATGCAATGCAGTTCACATAGCAAAAGAAAATTAGTTTCTTAGATCATATGGGCCCTTTAAAATGTCAAATATCACCATGCCTCTGGTAAATAAGCAAGAACAATATCTATGCTGTTTTAATGCCACTCATGCCAATTTTGTTTTGCAATTTCTTTAAATTTTAACTCAATTTTATTCATATACCGCTTTTTACAACCTATGTTGCCAGACAGCAGTCCTGGCCCAAACCCTTACTGAGCCAACAGAGGTGAGGAAAAACACACTAAAGATAGAGGAAGAATCCTCAGGAGGAACCAAGACTCAAAAGGGGAAGCCATCTTCCTCTGATCGATCCAGAGAGAGAGAAAGAGATATCATATTATATCACCTTCACAGTATACAGTTTACAAGCATCTCCCATGAGGCCTATTTTAACACCTGAATAACTGCATAATTCCTGGAAGAACATCTGGAGACTGCTATGATTAAGCTCTGGGTTTCAGAGCCTCATACCAATATCATTAGTACAAAGGGAATGCAAAATGAATATAAATATAAAGCCATGTATTTATTTAAACACAACAAAAGATTTAGTTCTACTGTTTTAAATAAAATATTATTTCCAGTTAATCTAACTTGACTTTTTAGAATGGGCTAAGAGAAATCAGGTCCTCCTGATAAAACAAACAAACAAACAAACAAACAAACAAACAAACAAACAAACAAACAAACAAATAAATATATAAATAAAACAGCAAATGTAGGCCTTTCCTTTAACATCACATTTAGTTTTTTTTGGAGTAATTATTCAAATGCACCTGATCACGATAATACGGGACACAGTTGTCCTTGGTATTCCCATAGATACCATGTTAATCCAGAATAATCTCATTAACATTCAATATATAGGATGCGGCATGACACGAAAGCGTGTTAGGTGCCCTCAAGAAGGGCACAAGCTATTCACACATGCACACACACACACACACACACACACACACCGCAAACATATGTACGCCTGCTCTAAATACAAGCCAGGCACACTCCCCTGATACTATACGCTGCCACTTACTTAATCTTATTGACTTATTCTTAGCTCACATTCCCTGGCCCTCATTGGCTAATCCTGTTTATTCACAACCAACCACACAGAGATGTTCCTGCTTCTCTGGCAGATGATTGGGGGGGGGGCCCTCAAGAGACTGTGGATGAACAATATTCACAAGAGCATGAACCAGCCTATACATGCAGCTCAAAGACCTGAATATGAAATACACTGGAGGAGATGGCTGCAGGGCTACAGCTCTAGCAGAGAGAAAAGATGCTGAAAATCAGTTTCCATATAGACGGCACATGTAGGGGCCTCTGATGGTCAGTGATTGAAGGACTTACTGAGGACCCGATTTTCACGGACCACTAACCAAGGTGCTGTATTGCGACCTGACTTTTGTGGAACAGCCTATTTCAGCTTTAAATGGGTCCTGCAAAACCAATTTATAACCACCCTGCACTGCTTGTACGTCAGAAACGACAAAATGACTATGTTCCCACAGACGTAGCATTGTGTCATGAACTCCTGCAAGGAAGAGGGGAAAAAGCCCAGTGGTGTTGAAGCGCTTACTAAAAGCACTCTGACGACATGTGTGAACATCTCATGTCCAACAGACCCGGTAATGGGGCTATGAATAAAAGACAGCATTGGCTGATGCAGGCAAACAAAGAAAAGCAAGTGTTTTACATCTAAAAGTGATCCAGAAGAAGCAGTTTTTTTCCGTGTTATTTTGGATGGGAAGTGCATTGAGGTTACTGGTGGTGGTGGTGGTGGTGGTGGTGGTGGTGGTGGAGGGTAGGGCACCATGTAGGGGGTTGGGGGGTTGTAGACAGGCATCCCGAGGAAGCTCTGTGAAGCAGAAGGAGCAGCACTTTGGGTGCCTAGCTCTTAACAGCACTGGCCGCTGAATAATGCAGAGGAGCTCGGGAGGGAAAAGCGCAGAGAGCGGTGGAGAGAGAGACTTTGACCACGGCAAAGTACCCTTGCACAGCCAGTTTCCTTCTGAATAAAACACACGTCGTGCCACTCACGCAGGAAGCAGGAAAAGCAAGAGGGGAGAGGGCCTGAGGGAGGGAGGGGGGAGCACAAACACAAAGAAGACCCACACAAAGGCACACAATGATTAGGCAGGGCCTACAAGCACAGCAACACACTGCAGGTGTAAACGGACCAAATACCATACTGCAATCATACAGCCTATATGTGTACTGTGCAATATACCATAAACACACTGCCGTTTTGTTGTGACTTTGTCAAAGACTAGACTGCATTTTTTTATTCAAAAATGTTACTGTTGGATTACATGAATACCTTGATCTCAAACATCCACAACGCATTTTTCTCTCCTATTTTTAAAATACCAGGTGACCTTGTGCTTCAAAATTTCATACAGAGATAGAAACGGTCCAAAAAATGCTGGCAAAATAAATTGAATAACTAAAAATGTTAAAAAGGGGGGGGGGGGTTTGCCTTTTCACACACAAGTTTAATTTCAATTGGTGATTACACAAGCATTCCAGAAAACCAGCCGCAGTACTACCACATGCGTTTGCTATGCATGGTATTATTTTCCACATTCACGTGTCCACTCAGCAAAGACAAATGGCAATGCTTATGTTCTAATTAGAGTCATATAGATCTCACTTCAAACATTGACATTTGTGGGCTATTAGATCAACATATTGCATACAGCACACTCTGAAATTACTCATATGTGACAGTCCATAGTGGTTCTTGTTACTTCACTGTGAGAGCATTAATGCCGGTCTCTATGGGAAAGTCAATACGTCATACAAGGAATAAAGCATTACTGTCCTCACCATGTGGCAATGTGTATGGTGTTAGTATTCTGTCATTATGATACAGCTGGAAAATTATCCCAGAAATGCATGAAGGGACATAATTCAGTAGGAAAGGGTAAAGACCACAGCTGCAGCTGTCAACACAGACTTAAGTCAAGCGAAGGAGGTGTTTGTCATTTCAACCATCTACACAGTACACAGTGAAATGAAACAACGCTCCTCCATGGTGTGACACAAATACACACGTGTACACAAGAACAAACAGAATGCAAAAAAATGCACGATTTTAAGACTCAAGAACAAACAAGATAACAGTACAGGACAGCATACAGTGCAGCTGACAAATACTAAAAATAGAACCAAGTGAAAGTATGTCGGACACTGTATTTAAGCAGCAGAGTAAATAAAGAGACAAAACAAAAGCAAAGATCAGTAAATAGTATTAGTATTTAGCAGTAGTAAATAGCACATATATGTGTATGTATACACACACAATTGTACTATTAATAGTTCCCGCACACTTGTGGGAACTTCTAGAACGTAGTTGGGAAGAACTTTTTGCAGAATGAACAATGAGACATTGAACCACTTGAACTTCGAAAATTGGTGTGTTCCAAAAACTTTTAACCAGTAGTGTATATATATATATATTTACAGTATACAAATATATATGGGTAGATCTTCACAAGCAGGTCTTAGAATCTTCTGCTTAGCTGCCCAAGTAGGTTTGGTCCCTGGTGATGCCAAAACCATACATGACGAGGATTCTAAGAGCTCATAACCGTCCTCATTCTCAGGGTGGATAGAATGGGCCTCCCTCTCCCCCTGAGCATGATGCTTGCAAGTGAAGGCAACTGTCAGCTGACATAACAGAACTGGCAGTTAGCATTCTCCTCTAATGATGTTGTGCTTGTAAAAAAAATGTGTCAGCTTATCAACTGATTAACTACACAGTGCTGTGAGTCTCCAGGAACAAGAAAAACAGCGGATGACACATGTCAAATGTTTTATAAGCTTCTTGCACATTTTGTCTTCGCGGTAAATTCGGACATCATTTTATACTTTTTATCTGCAAATATATTTGCCTTTATGGGCCAGTTTCATGAAGCTTTATTAAACGTAGTCTGACTGACCAAACTGCAGTGTCAGTGGTGTTTCAATTAAACAATTTTTTTTTTCATTACAAAGTACTTTAGGGGTACCCCTTTCTCTGGATCTGAGGTAAGATATTTTTACGACTGTGAATAACCCTTTGATTTTGTAGCACCATTTCACATTACATACACACACACACACACACACACACACACACACACACACACACACACACATATATATATATAAATACATGGCTTTTGCTTCTTAAAATATTTATATGTGCACTACCATCTTTCATGATGGTAAATATCTGAGGGTTAGTCACAGCCCTTATATATCTTATATATCTGTGGTAAGAGGGAGCTGAGGTTGGAACAGAGCTGCTGGAGCAAGACAAAACCCATTATTTGCCAGGCACACAACACGTCCATCAGTTCAATGGCCTGCTTCACCAATAACACACATTGTTCAACAATACGAGCTGCAATCAGAGCTGCAAATGGCCTGGAGATGTGATGAGTTATGTGATTCAACGTAATGGTTTACATGTTTACATGCTTTCTGGCTTGTGTGCACACCAACACAGTGATTAAGGTTATTTAGAGAGTGCTGTGTTATAGGATCAGCCAATGCGATGCGTCAAGCAAGCAGTACGGAATAGCTGTGACTCTACTGCATGTCAAAAAAATGTGTTAAGGTGCCATAAAGGAATGAGCTATCTTTTCAATTTCCTCGCTATCCCTCTGAAGACAACCAGATTTAGGAAACGAGCAGTTCCCCCCAAAGGACCCAAAATGTACTGAAATAACTGGTTAATTAGAGTTGTGAATTTCTTGATCTCACAAACATTTGACTGTGATTTTTAGAAAATGATTAGAAAATTGGTTTTAACTCAGAATTATTAAACAAAACACAGTGAGTCTAGTAATAGGACAGGATTTCTGTAAAAAGGTTAACGTGTCTCCAAGGGCATTAATATTAATTTTGTCTGAGCTGTTGGTGTTCCTAGAAGCTTCCACTTCATGACTATAGAACTTACAATTGAATAGTACAGCTCTTGAGTATGACCCATTCTACTGCCAATCTTTGACTATACAGATTCCATGGTTATGAGCTTGATGGGTGTGGCTGAAACACCAGCTCAAGAATTAAAAGGGGTGTGCACATACTTTATATATAGTGTACACAGTAATCCCTCGCTTTTCGCGTTACGTTCCAAGAGCACCTGCCTATAGTATATTTCAAACTCAGTTTAATGCATCACAATGTAACGGTAAACCCGTATTTGCCTCTTTTAATTTAAATTCTCTGCCGAGATATGCAACTTGGAAGGTTGCGGGACAAAAGTATTGGGACACTGCAGCGAACAGTGAACATTTTTCGAAGAATAACCTCTGATCTACTCAGGCTAAAAATACAAATGAGGGCTCATTGGAACGTCTCCTGGAGTTCAATTGAACTGTGGTGTTTGAAGTGTCTGAATCCGTGACTCCTGATCCGCATAAAACTGGGGGATTACTATATTTATTTGAGCATGCGTGCACGTTGACATTAACTTGCCTCTTACTGTATTTGACAAACTGTAGCAACTTTAACGAAAGCTTAGCTCTGTTCATACCAGGCATCATGGTACATCACTAAAACGCTTGTTTTCAATGGAATTTTAATAAAATGTCAATTTCCTTTGTGTGTTCATGACAATATTCACAGGATGGATTTTACAGAAAAATAAATTCTACATAATCATTTATGAAAACTGCATGCAAATTTTCAGTACAATAATCAAGCGTCAAGCAATTAAACAATGAAAATGTAGCAAATGTATGGTTAATTCAATCATCACTTACTAGCTGGGTACAAAGATGAGCCATTTAAATAAAAGAAGTGTTATAAAATGGCTTCATGTCAAATCTTTATCAAGTCCATATGACGACACGGTATAAAAGTATATCAATAGCATTCAGGTATTTTTTTTGATTATCACCCCTCTTCTGTGATTATAGCATTGATACTATGTATGTTTTAGTAGTAAGTTTAGTACATTTTTGTATTACTTTGAAGATTATCTGG
Organism: Brachypetersius altus; assembly: GCA_037974465.1. Lineage (NCBI taxonomy): Eukaryota > Metazoa > Chordata > Actinopteri > Characiformes > Alestidae > Brachypetersius > Brachypetersius altus. Next base: position 772,308 of record JBBPDB010000019.1, on the reverse strand, counting down.
TAATTGGTGTGTTGGTAATTATGTGAACAGAATATAAATCTGTTTTTACATGGGTGTTCTCCTCAGCGGTTGAAATATTGCCCTTAATTATTGAGTGAGTTTTAAAATAGGGTGCTGACATTTATCTTTATTCTCTGAAGGTGCGCTGACCTTATTCACCCTATAACCATCTCACGGTCCCTGCTCATCTCTTCCCATTTATCTTGACTCTGAATCTCCAACCGAATGAAAGCGTTGTGAACGCCACTATCAGCAACAGGAAGTGAGAAGACCCATTTTCACTGAGAGAAAGAGGAGACAATCTTTGGCCAAGTGATACAAGGTCTAAAAAAGCAAAATGATTCATGTAATGCCATCACTCTGTGACACAGAATAAGAGAAAAGGGTATGTAGGTGCAATGGCATGGCAGTTCAGTGGTGCTGAAAGTGAGAGTTTAATCCACCCATGCTGCTCCCTCTAAGCTTTAGGCCTTCAACTCTTCTCTGTTTCTCTCAGTGATGTGTGGCTTTGATCCCAGCATGGTCTTCACAGGCCCAAACCCTGCAGGGCCAAACGTCATGCTCCTAACACACCAGTCAAATCGAAGCCTTTGTGACAGATGACTCAATCTGTCTTCACTTCATTCACTCTCCTACTATTCTGCTCGCTAGTGCTGGATTGTCCAAGGGGCTGAGGCTAAAAACAGACTTGCGACACACCTTGGCCCATCTGTAAGCAGAGACAATCGCTTCTGTCTGATGAAGGAGAGACGCAAGAGCGCCTTGTCTTACATTGTCACACTGGAGCCTGAGAGAGATGGTCTGGATGCTTGAACAGTGGTTTGGTGAATAAGGAGAGATTTGCACTAACAGGCTTTTTTTTGGGACAAGCTGGGTATTTAGCCACAATACATTGTTTCCTCAGGGGGATCAACATCCTTTTGCCGTTGCAAAGTTGTCTGCTTGTCTTCCCAAGAAACACCAAAAGGGGCCAAGAAAGAAAGAAAGACTCAAGCAAGACTAATATAAAGTATACCAGTGACACAAAGCTTCAGGAACTATATGTTGATAACACAGGTCAACAAAACAAAAAAAAATGTAATCATCAGAAACCACAACACACTTTTCATGCTGTTTTCAGACCTGCTGTCAGTTATTTTCAATAACATCAACTATCAGTATGAAAAATATAAGATTTGCAACAGACCTGCATGCGTTTTTTTATTAAATCCGCAGGAATCAATCAAATAACTGTTTCAATATTTTCAGTGTGAGGTCAGACAGGCGCACACTGTGGCATAATGATCAGTGTCAGTCAGCTACCACTGTTTCTTCAAAAGCGCTCAGCAAATGATTATTATATGCTCATTATACCAACTATCATGCAATATAGAACTAGCTTCATCACAAAAACTGTATGTGCGGGAAAAACTAAACACAGATTTGAAATCAGCATGAA
>JBBPDB010000019.1:721495-735733 GCA_037974465.1 Brachypetersius altus | reverse complement strand
GTGGTATCTGACTAAGTACGCGTTCCATGAGCCTTTCGAACGTAGCCGGACTGTTACAAAGGCCAAACGGCATAACCTGGAACTGCTATAAACTGTGCCCAATCATAAAGGCCGTCTTAGGTCTAGCGTCCTCGGTTAACTCTACCTGCCAATGCCCACTACACATGTCTAGAGAAGTAAACCACCTTGAGCCCGCAATGTAGTCTAACGCATCATCTATCCTAGGTAAAGGGTAGGAGTCTTTTTTTGTTACCGTATTGAGGCGCAGGTAGTCCACACAGAACCTCCAACCATCGTCCTTCTTCCTGACCAACACCGCCGGGGCTGCCCAGGGACTGTCCGACGGCTCAATAACTCCTGCTGACGCCATTTCCTCAATTTTACGCTCGGCCGCTTGACACTTGGCCAACGACAATCGATGTGGCCGCAGGCGGATCGGGGCGGCGTTCCCCGTCTCGAACCAGGGCCGTCCGAGTGCACTCCTCGTCCTTGGCTGCAAACAGATCCTCATTCTGCACCAGTAACAGCTCCAACTCGGCCTGCTGACTCTCATCGAACCCCATGATGCACCACATCCGCTAACCAAACCTCGTGCTTGACTGACACTCCGTTCATGGTGATGGTCAGGTGCCGCTTCCCTCTCATCTTGTGCTCTGCCGCCAATTCGACCTTCGCCAGGTATGGTTCAAGCGGCGCCTTTCCGTCGAAACGCGGCAGCTTGACAGCCTTCCGGGGGTCCAAGAGCACCGTTGCGGCTTCTCCGCCGTCATCCCCGGCTCTGCTTCTCGCTGACGTGCTGTAACGGTCCGCTGCTCTCCAGCTGATGCTGGCGCCGTCTGGGCGTGCAGATCCCTGCTGTGCCTTCTCCAGCATGGCGCCGAGTTCTTCCTCGAGAGCTTGATCCATCAGAGCGTCGACTTCTTTCCGAAGCGCTTCCATCCCACTTCTGACACCAGTGTGGCGAGCGTGAGAAGAAGATGACAGGGACACTGGATCTTCTATTTCTCGAGCTTTATTTGCCAGCTTCAAGCCTGCCCCAAGCCAGAGTGCACCACTCCACCTACTGGCTTCACTTGGTAGCACATCCGTTCATCGACAAAGACACTGAGCTGTGTTTCACCTTCTCCCTCACTCCCTTAACCCGAGTTCACAGTGAAGGTGACAGCCGAAACACAGCTCCAACACAACAAATACACACACATAAACCCACACAGCAACACAAAAACACCCCAAAACCCACACAGTCACAATAAACACACAGCTTCACGCAAAGGCTCATGGGAGCCAGTCTCTACCCGCCAGCTTGTCACAATATATTTATCTGTAAGAGAAGTGGTTTAGGACGTGGTGAGCGAGCTTTACTCAGCAGCTCCAAAGGAGTGCAGCTTTCAAGTGTAAAGATCTGAGTTTGGATGCCACTCAAATGACTGATTTGACTTCTTGACTTCATGTCCTTAATATGGAGTATTTCAACAACAGCTTGAATTCCACCTGTGACTCTGTTAACAGGACTTTGGGCTACAAACAGGTCAGCCTTTCTGTGCTTCTGGGCTTGTGTTGTTTAGTGGGTTTGCCCAGCAACGTTGCAGCAATTGCCACAATCACTCGTCAGTGGAACAAAAAAATAAGCTTCACTGTTAAGCTGATGCTCAACCTGGCGGTGTCTGACTCCTTGACTCTGGGTCTGGCTCCCTTTGTAATGTATGGGCTACTCCATGGATGGACTTTTGGTCTGTGGCCCTGCAGGATCCTGATGTACCTGGTCTACTGTGCTATGTATGCTAGTGTGTTGACTGTCACTCTGATGGCTGGGCACCACTACCATACAGTCAAGTCAAAAATTCCTAACCAGAGAGATCTGGAGAGACTGCAGAAGGGCCGCAGGAGTGCTCTCGTAATTGGACTGTGGGGTTTAGCGATCATCTTTGCCATGCCCATTTTTTTTACTCAAAGTGTTCAGGACAAGCAGGGGTGTCCGCACTGCCACCGGAAGATTGACTCGCTTTCTGGAAAAGTCACAGTTCTTCTGCTTGAGGTCATTCTGGGATTTGTCCTCCCTTTCTCCATCATGCTGACCTCTTACTGCTGGATCAACAATACAAAGCTTCAGGGAGGTCAAAACATTAGAAAACGAAAGAAAAAGTTGAGGAGACTCGTGATCAGCATAGTCACGGCTTTCTTTCTCTTCTGGACCCCCGTGCATATCATCAACATGATCGACGTTGCTACTACTCTGACTAAAAGTTCTTCTCCAGCCATCTATGCTGAGCTGAAAGCTTTCCGTAGGGTGACAGGAGATGTGAGTAAGACTCTGGCTGTGATTAACTGCTGCGTGAACCCCTTCCTGTATGCCTTTGCATTAAGAATTTTCAAAAAAAAGAAATAAAAGAAAATAGAAATAAAAAATGAGTTGTCCCATACGGACAAGTATTCCAAGTAATTTTGAAATCAGTCAAAAGCTTAGAATGAGTGTTAATTATTTAAAAAAATGGTAACATGTCAAGTTCATGCATTTTTTAATAGATTAATTCATTCACTTTCTGAATCCTTACAAGGGCACGGGTATCGTGGGACAGGTACTCAACCTGAGCGGACATACACACACACACACACACACACACACACACACACACACACACTATTTGTTCACCCACTCACGTCTATTGTCAGTTTATGTAACTAATTGCAATCAAGTAACTTTGATAGTCCAAATTACAACCAGCAACTGAGAAATGTATTAGTTTTTCATGCAAATAGAAATTGTGAGGCAAGGAGGCAGAATCACCAGCATGTGCCTCCAGAACTGAGCACATGCCTCCACCCTTGACTAGGGCCAGGTGAACGGCATCAGGGGAGGAGCCAGGACTTTAAAACATAGACTCTTCAGCAAGCAGGGAGATTAGAGAGCAGAGAGATTTTCAGAGAGCACTGAGAGAACAAGTGGCGGACAGAGAGATTGGAGAGAAAGCCTGTGCTATTAGATCAGTCCAAAGTGGGGGTGGTTTTGTTTGTTTGTTTTTGTATGACTATGTTATTTTTGTCCTAATAATGCTCTGTTGTGCACCTGTGCTGGTGTCGGTGTGTGTTCCTGGCTGCGTGTTTAGGTTTCCCAGCCGGTGAGCTCGTCCCTGGGCCACACTCACAAAACATAAAATTGAATTAGAACATCATCAAAAGCATGGGGTGTGCAAATGTTTTACAGTCCTAACAGCTGTACAGTAATTTCTTCAAAATATAAATGTACCTGTGCAGATTTAAGTATTTTGTCCCTTTAAACTGGTTACATAACAATTGCATCAGTTAGTTATAAAGTTCCACATCACTGAATTTGTTTTCCCCTTGTACAGTGAATGGAACAATATTCACAACACGCATCTGAAAATACATTTAAACCTCATGATTGCCAGTACTATTGAACAACAGTGGACAGTTCAGTTTACTTCACATTTCATCAGCAGCAGTACTCTTTGGAAGGGAAATGAGAGGATAAACCAAACCTGTTTTTAGACTTGGATGAAGTGTAGCAGCTTTGGGGAAGCTGGTGGTCTAGTTGTTATGGAGTTTGCCCTGAGATTAGAAGACCTTGGGTTAAAGTCCCCTGGAGTGTCGTCATTGAGGTACCCTCGAGTCCAGGAGTACTGTTCCCACACACTGCTTCCTGAGTGCCCCCTGTTGGTGGCATCCCACTGCTTCACTAGGTGAATGGGTTAAATGCAGAGAAATAATTTAACATTGTTCACACTGTGTGCTATAGTGTGTTCATGCATCACTATAACAGGCCACTTTACTCATTTGGCCTTTAAAACAAAGTTTTGTTTTTTTTTTCAAGTTAAAGTTCCTCATTAAGCTTAAGTTTTTCATAATGTTTGTATTCAGTCTCTGAGAATATTAAAGTTATTTACTACCACCAGTGACTCTGAGATGTATTGAATTGTGCACACACTCTAATGAACATACTGCAAACTGAATGAAGTCTCAAATTAAAGTATATTGAAAAAAAAAGGGGGGGGGGCAATATTAATTTGACTGGTATTAATGGTGTGTGTTTGTTGTAGCATGGAGATTGTATTTTTATGTCACATTTTATTTCTGTGAAATGTTTATTTAATGCATTTTAAATTGCATTTAACTAGCCATTTGTGGCTCCATAAATGAAAAATACATAAACTCTCCTTCCCTTTCTGCTTTCCTTAATTTTGCCTAAGCAGTCCCATTCTCCCCCTTATGTAACCAAATTACCAAAAACACTAGTGTGAGCAAGTGCTTATTAAACAGGGGTAAACCAAAAAATGTTAATAGAAATAGTTCTCCAGTCTTTCATGCAGGAATTTCCGTTTATGTTGGAAAGTAAAGGAATGTGCTGCGCTTTACTTTACCTTTAAACAGAGAAAGACTTTATGTCTTGCTTTACCGTAGCAGACGGGACGTCCAACTCGTCCACCGCGGCATCCCCCTGCCTCACTAACAGTTTGTCTACAGTTCCAGTTGATGTCTACTTTTTTATTGCCCTGACAGTAGAAAAGGGTCTTTTGAGCAGGTAGCTTTTTTACAAGCATTCCCCAACTTTTGGTTAACACACTTCTCCATCATTTAGTTTCACCTCATATTTGGAAGTAACAGAATTCCTACAGACTCAAATCAACTCAAAAATGTATCTTTACAAGTTGTGTGTAATAATTGTGGAGGACACTTTATTAACATATTCAGTAATGGCTAGCCAAAATATAAGGGAGAACAAATAGCTTGGCTGCATTATGCAAAAATCACATTTCCTGAACACTTTCTATCTGAAGTCACCATTTCCATTTATTTATCTATGTTAAGATTTATCAGAAACTGCTGATTAACCACTATTAAGGTGGTTCATCAGATATCGCATCTCCTTAAGAAGATCTTGTTTATTTCTTGTGGCAGCATTCTGAAGGGAAGTGCTTCTTGTGTGCTGCGGTGTGTTCACATATGACCGAATGGTTACTCTCACTTCCGTTCGCTTCAGTTTCACTTCGCTTTTTCAAAGTCTGTCGATACCAGAAAGAGAAGTAAAGGCATGTTAATACAAAATAAATGAAAGGTACTATAGAAATTAAACAACTGGAAACTCCAGGGATAATGTTTGCCCTTTACAGATTGCATATATTTTCATCAACATTCAGATTTCCTACCAAAGTTTTGATCATGTTTTTGGCAGGTTGTGGGACTGAGTCCCATCATATCCAGAAAGAACCGATGTACCATTCCTGGCCTATTTCCTGCAGAGTTGCCAGTAGTGTCTTGTTTGTTAAAATACTCAATTTTATGAAACATGAACAGTTTGGGGTTTGGGGTGAAATCTTCTTTGCCTTGTTAGTACATGTACCTGGATATTGAGCCAATTTATCATATGATTGAAAATTCTTGTTTCCTTGTGATCTTTGATCAAATGGCAGTGGCTTTTACCCTGCATTTCTTAAACATCTGATTTTGGTTACATTATGTGATGAAATAAAAGGATATCTGATGTAAGGGTGGAGGTAGTTTGCTCTTAATAAGTGGCACAAATTCTGATCAACCTTTTGATTTGAACATTTGCTCTTTTGTCGCAACATTCACCCGAAACACTCTTGGGGTGGTCCAGCAAATAATGCAGCTTTCTAATATAGACTTGATTATTTTCAGTGGTGGGATGTACAGCTGCCAATATCTTCAAATGATGATGTGACAGGAGCATTTTTGTCCATGAACTGTAAAGGAATGTGGTTGTCCAGCAGCAGTCATGATAATTCAGAGGCCCAGAGAGTGGTAGAACATTTGAATCAACTTGACAGAGATCGGGATGCCTTGATTTATTTTTTTAATGAAAATATATTAAACATATATTTTCCAGTTATGCAATTTACAGTATGTTCTTAACATTACCTCGATGTATTTCAAACCTTTAAACACAGATCTGAGAACAGAATAACATTACAACAAATACCAGATCACTATTTATTTTCAAATAGTACTCTTTTGTTTTTTTGTTTTTTTAACTGGATAGGGATTTTGACTATATGAACAACAACATGTTGTAGTACTTAAAGATATAGTAAGTTTCATTAAACTACTTCCGCTGACATATTCTGATATTTAGAATACAACCAACAGGGTGTTAAAAGGCAAGGAAAAAAGTTTGAGGCAGATGTCGGGGCTTCTTCTCAGTGTTGCCCTTCAGGGACAGAACATCTGAAAAAGCTGAGCGACTGTACAGAGTAGCTGCTGTTACATTGCAGTAGAGAGGGAGACAGCTGCTTCTGGTTGGTATTTGAGGTGTTCAGTAAAACTGACTTTTTGTTTATGTATACTAAATTTTTTCTTGTATTTTAGGTTGGTCCTGGAGGTCCAGTTTTGATTGTTTGTGTGGTTTTATGTACTGAAAACAGCACAATCGTTTTCCATATAGGCTGTTTTATGCTAATGTGCCTTAAAGGCTGATATATGGACCTCCATTCCAATTAAATGCCTCAATCAAAAAGCAGTTTGGTCTGAAACGCTCCCTATAATTTTATCATGAGTGGGCGGGGCTAACCTGCTGTAACATAAATACGAGGATATACATAAAAGGTTGTTTTTCGTGACATAAAAAATGGTCTCTACAATGTGGGACCTTTATTTTGCACAAAGAGCTGGCAAGAAAGAGAGTATTTTGTAAGAATCGATTTTTGTTATTGGCCACAGACACTGATGGAGAACGTGACAACAGTCTTCTCCTGGAGTTGACTTCTTCAACCCTTTGGCCACGGTGACCCTGTCCAGCAGGGCGTGGTACTGCAGTGGAGAACAGCTCTGGCAGGCGATGTCGCCCCTGACTCGAATGGGAAGAGTATGTGGAACATAGAAAAGATCCGGAACAGTGCACAGGAAGTCACGAAACAAACCTGTTCAGAATAGTCTGAACCCCAGAGAGAGGAGTAAAAAATGGGTGAGCAAGCATTCTGGGAGGAGTAACTTTTCTGAACTTTGTGTTTCAGAAAAAATGCAGACACCCAAGCTATTTTCAAGTTATTTTCTCTTTTATCAAGTTTCTGGGTTTTTTTTTTTTAATTTTTTTTTACCATATCTGTTCATCCAAATCAAACCTCTTGCCTTTTCCAGCTTCCTGCATTTATGAGTGTTTTTTTTCATCAGGACATGTTAATTAGCAGGTCAAGCTCATTGAATTAAAGTTGCCCAGCATGCTTCGCAGCCACCCTGAACCAGCTCCTCTGCCAACGGCCTGAAGTACTACGTGTCTTTATCTGCTGTCCTCACCTTCCTCATGCAAACACACAAATTCATTAAATCCTCGTCACTGTTTTTTTGATGGAAAACAGCATTAAGTACTTCTACTTACACATTTGAATTTTAGACACCCTTAATCAACATCTCATAATAATAAGGACAATTATAATCAGAGCAATAATTACATTATAGGAATAATAATTATAATAGATCATACCTAAAAACTACTTTTCAGTTGTTTTCTCTCATCCAATGTTCCAAAAAAAGGAGATATGATTCATACTTTCTTGCCTTTTCTCACGATTTCCCTCCATTCAACCCACACCCGCACCTTACAGAAGTGCAAATATTTACATAAATTAATTTACAACCAATGGCACTGCCCAGTCATAGTGTTTTAGTCCTTTTTTGGGAATAAAAAGCACGAGGCGTGGAATAGGTTCATTAAAACGTCCGTTAAGTCTGCGTGGTAGTCCATGCACGTAATGGCCTCAGTGTCCGTACGCGGCCCAGAGACATCTCTGGGCCTCACATGGCCAGTAGCTGGTTGAGGGCCATGCGGAATTGTTGGGTGCAGCCGGACAGCTCCCGTACTCTCTCGGTCATGTCCCGGGCTGCCCCTGGAGAGGGATACTGCAGGGCTGCAGTTTTGGTGCTCATCACAATGTCTTTGAGTTTGTCGCAGAGTGTATTGCTGTGCTGGGCCACTCTGCTGCGCACCTCTGGAGATTTGGCCTGTCTGGAAAGCGTGTCCCCAATGAAGACCAGCTTGTGGGCGCTGAGGATGACAAACTTGCTGTGAGCGACAAAGATTTTGGGCGGCTGGTTGTTGTTGATGGATGAGTAGAAGGCGTCGATGGCGTTGGTCAGCGTGGTGATGTTGGCCTCGCACTGCTCAGAGTAGAACAGCAGCAACTGCCGGTCGCCCATGCAGAGCTTACTGCGCGACGGTGGAGGGTGGTGGGAAGGCGGGGTCCAGCCCGATATATCATTGTTGATTGGCCGGGAGACCTCCTGCTCCAGCCTCTCAAACTGCTTAAGCTGTGGGTTGCAATGAAAACAAAAAACAGTACTTTACAATGAGCAGGAAAACCAGACTAATTAATGCATAACACATGAATATTGTTGTTATTATACAGTTTCGATATTACATGGAAACGTTGATTTTTTTTTTTACTTCATTGAAAGGTTACATGTCCTGAGCATGAACCTGGAGAACCCCGGCCCCGCACATTTTATTGTCTTCCTTGATCCCAACACACCTGCCCCGACTAATCAGTTTATTAACATCCCTTCCTTAAGTGCAGGACAGTGGAAACTCCAGGACCAGGGTTGGGAACCTGTGCCCCGACCCATGGGTTCCTAAGCCAAGACCTCAAGCCCTCCTGTCCTGCACATTTTTAGTAGTCCGATGTGCCCAGGATTAGCTGGAAAGGGTGTGTTGGGAACAGAGAAAACATTAAAATGTGATGGGCCCTAACTTAATGACTGCAAGTAGTGCAAGACACTGAATAAACTAGTAACTGCACTCTAGTCTCTTAACAAGCCCCAGTAGAGGTGTGTAATTCCATTTTTCTACCTATTTTCAGTGGCACAGTGGGCTTTGAACTAAATCAAACATGTCATGTCATTGACAGACATGAAATAAAAGCATTTAACATATTAATCTGGTGCTGACATGACTGTGGCATATTAATACATCGTACATCTGTCTCATTTTCTTATCAAGCAATGTCAAACCTGACTGACCTGCTGCTGCTCTAGTTGGGTCTTATTGTGTCTGCTGATGCTTCCTTTCTCCATCAGCTGTCTCTGATTCTTCTCAAACTCCTCTTTACCCTAAGAGACACAAAGTTTATTACACTTACACATCAACCCAACTGAAACTCAACTGAACGATGCATTTTGAGCCCCAGGCATAGGCCCTTTCTGTCTCCTTTTCGTAATCACTTATTCTTAAGTAGCTAATGATGAGTCTTTCTGGTTTGCTGAACCAGAGGAAATACTCAAGGACAGATTATTGCCGATGTAATTAATTTCACAGCCACAAGGTGGCGTTGTGGGCATAGCAGAGAAAAAGCACAAAGAAGCTTCTCAGCAAACTGAATGCGTAACACTAATGAACCCTATCACGCCAGTGGTGGACAAAGATGTATTAAGGAAATATCTCTGTGGCTGCATAAAGTCTGCTGCTGTGTGTAGTTTTGGACAGTACCACACAGCACAGCCAGTGCAGCTGCAGCAAGAGAAGATATATTTGGGCTATAAAGAAGAAAAACAGGCCAACACACGTTTAGCGGTGATTGATGATGACACCTACAGCACTACACTTGGGGATTAGGAGCTGAGACCACATGAAGGAGGCATGAAGACCATTGCTCACTCTGACGGCGGAGCATCCATATGAGAACTTCCAAGCTTTGCTTGAAACCAGTTTAAGTGAAGAAATACAGCCTAAGGCAGAGGTAGCAAATGCATGCCAGCCACCGTACTGTAGCTTTTCCCTGCTTTAGTGTGAGGCTCCACCTACAGTGGTAAACAGACTGCCTGATATCCAGACAGATGTGACGGTCATCTGCCCCTACAAGCTGCCAAATGTATGATGCTGTAAATTTACATGGGTTAGTGTATGGCTACAAAACCCCATTCCTAAAGGTCTATCATCTTGCAAAGTTACTTTAGTCACACCTGACTATATATTCAGATTCAACTGACGGACATAAGCATGTGCAGGATGGGCACCCATGGTTTAGAACTGTGACAGAAGAGGATGTGCCTCTTTGCTCTTACCTGCAGGGCTTAATACCTTGAAATAAGCATTGAGTAAACAGGACTGCATGTTATAATTAACAGTGTAATATAGTTTTGCTGTATTTTTTCTACTTTTTATTGGTGATGGTTAAAAGTCCATTTTGACTTGTACATGCTCGCATACCTGTAAGTGCACATAGTCATAGTCCTCCATCCAGCCCTCCTCTGTGGTCTCGTATGGCCTGTCAGGAGTATCTTCCTCAGCCGTGAACTTTGGCGGTGAGGGCAGTGGGCGGGACTGGATGTTGGTCCTCTCGGGCACACCTGTCTGATAGGCCGAGACATTGTTGTTGGTCAGCTGACCTGACGCATCTCCAGCATGCGGAACGGGTGGCAGCGGCAGCTGCTGCTGCTTGTTTGTCCGTTTGAAGAGCAATGAGGCATTGCCATGGAGGAAGGATGCTAGCTGCTTGGTGTCGTCAGGCACTCCACGGGCACACATGACCAGCCGGTCCAGGTCGTCTCCTCCACTGCCAGTTGGTGATGCTGCTACAAGGGCAGCAGGTGCCCAGCCTATGGCATCCAGTGCCTGAGTGTATTTAACCAGGCCCTGGAAGGCCTCCTCCATTTTCTGCACCTGCTTGTTGAGCTTGGCCTGCAGGGTGCGGTCAGTAGCCTGGGCAGCATTGGCCACAGCTCCGCGGGAGAACTCAAGCAGGTCCCTTACAGCCGTACGTAGTCGCTCGGCCGCCTGGCGGATGGATGGCAGACTGGACTCCATTTGCGTGGGGCTGCGCCAGTTTCCGCTGATGAAGGACATAAGCAGTGATGCTGAGCTCTCCACGGCCTGCTGAAGGCGGGACAGCCGTTCCATAGCCTGCTCCAGGTCAAGGGTGAGCAAACGGCCTGGGCCAGTGCTGTCTCGCACCGGCACCATGTCCAGAGAGGAGGTGGACAGGTTGCTGCGGGTGCTGCCTGTACTGGAGGCTGATAGGCGCTTAAAGCTGACGGTCAGCTCCTCAGTGGCTGCCGCATCACGAACCACCTGAGGGGGCACGTCATACACATAGTCACCCGACTCTTCGCCTGGGGCTGGGCGCTCACGTGGGAAGTCGTAGACATCTGCAGGGTGCTGATCCTGTGGGCCAGTCTTGCGCAGGCTGGTTGGGATATCGTAGATCTCCTGTGCATCGGGCTGGGGTTTACCAGCCATTGGAGGAGGTGGCACATCATACACATCTTCAGGAATAAGTGGTTCAGTACTGGCTTTGATCTGAGAATCGATGCTCTTCATTTTGGCAAAATGAGGGGGGACATCGTATGTCTCTTCCCTGATGGGACCATCTGGAACATCCTTGCTTACTGATGGAGGGAAGTCATACACCTGGAAGACAGATATAATTGGAATGTTTTTATATATGTTTTATATGCTAAAATAATGGCATTGTTATTCACACTGTAAATCTTTTTTTTCTTTGAGCATTAGAAAATTCTAAACATAGAATTATTATTTTGGGCCCTTTAAAACATCTTGAGTTAGTGTCTGGCTGAAGGCTGGGATCAAACTCATGACCTGCTGGGAGACAGCCAAGTTCTGGTCTGCTTTGTGAGCAAGATATAAAAGGGTGCTATATTGTGTTAAAGGACAATAACACACAACCACAGAGCTTAGGATCATATTTCACTATTGTTCCAACCACCGCAGCACTCTAAATGAATAAGTTGGCCTCTTGTGAGAGAAACAAGCGCTCCAGCTCAAAGATGTTAAGCATCCTGCATTACAATGTAATCTGATTGGTCTGAGTCAGTGTGTGTGTGTGTGTGTGTGTGTGTGTGTGTGTGTGTGTGTGTGTGTGTGTGTGTGTCTCACCGTTTGCTGGGTGAGCAGCTGGTTCTTGTCCACACTGGGGGGAGTGTCATAAATTTCCTGCACATCTCTGCTAGTCGGGCCCTTCATTGCCATGGGAGGAGTATCATACACCTGTGGACGAGAGATCCAGTCAAAAACAAGCTCTCTCTTTTCAGTTCTTTTCGCATACACACATTTTCATTCTGGGATTTAACATGCTTATGCACACAAATAATCAAAGATGATTAGACATAATTGAACCATAAACAGTATAGAGTAATTCAAACACATTTATGCGCACATGGTTTGGCAGTACAAAAAACAGTATAATAAGAGTAATTTCTTAATTGCTGCTACTGAGACATAATTCACAAGCTTAATCAAAGAAGTGCCTAATTAAATTAGACTTGAGAGGGAGTGTTTGCTTAATCTGCCATAAATATGCTGGCAGTTCTAAGGATTCTCTCTCTTTTCTCCTTCATTCCCTCTAGCTGTCTCTCTCCAGGGCCCCCAAGTCTTTTTCTATAGTTATTTTTTCTATCCCTCCTCCTCTTCTCTCCCTATTCTCTGCCTATTACTGTCCATGTCTGTGCAGGATAGACAGATTATTGAGGAAGCTGCATGAAATACTCAGAGGTACCATGGCTACATGTGATAGAGGATCCACTCCCACTAAACATAAGGGGCACACACACACACACACACACACACACACACACACACACATACACACACAAGATTAGCAGAGCGTGACGGAAGACTAAAACACCTGGAAATAATCAGCGGAATTGCCAGCCCCCCACCAGTCCCTCTGCTACCTGTCACACTGGCCTGCGAACATGCCTCACACGCTCTGCAGGTCAACAGCATACACAGAGGGAACTGCCGGGTTATAACAGGCAGAGCCAAAGAGTAAAAGATCGCAGACTTGAAAAGAAATGCAAGGGCCCACACACCCAAAATGACTGTGCTGACTTTTTTCACATAATCGATTTTAAAATATGTTACCTGTTTGAAATAAATACCTCATAATTACAAGAAAATATTTTATTATGATGACAACATATGTCATAAAATTGACCATTATAATTATGAGTTGGAGCATCTCCTCTGAGAAAGGATTTTATTATTACAACATATAAATATTGAGATATTCTCTCATTATTAATGTCATTTTTAGTGAAGTGACCATTCTGTCATACATGAACACACAACAGCACACAGTGTGCACAGAACAAAATTCTTCTTCTGCATTTAACCCATTCACCAAGTGAAGCAGTGTGCAGCCAGCAACACCGCTTCCTGGGAGCAGTGTGTGGGGGCAGTACCTTGCTCAAGGGTACCTCAGAGGTGATTAGCAGTCTTGAGATTCAAACCTGATCGTGTGGCAAACAAGGCTATCAGCTCCCAACATACTGTATTGAGATGCTTCCCCGTAATTCAGAAATATTTTGTTTGGCCATTTACTGAAGCTTCATTATTTGTCAACCATATGCCATACAGAACAACTGCAGTGTGTGTATAAATAGTTTAAAGCCATTGTGACATTACAAATGGACACACACATACACACACAAACTCTGAAAGCAGTTCTACTGCTACATCAGCCCACTGCTGAAAGTCTTGTACATGTGTTACATATGTACATTTTCCTCATTGCCTATTGTTTAATCGACTGCCACCTCAGCTGTCTTGATCCTATTAGTGCACATGCAAACACATTAGCAATTATAATCCTGCCCAAACAATGCCATGCAGTGTGTTGTGTGGGCCTGTGGGGTAGCCTGGAGTTTGAGAGAGAGAGAGAGAGAGATATGAATATGAATACCGCAATCTCTACATGAAAACACACTGGGCTCTCCTCCAGCCAGAGATTACTTAAACATGTGAAGAAGTTCCTTTAGCCAGAGAGATGGCAGCAACTTTGTGTGTGCAGTTAGAGTAAGCTGTCGCTGTATCTACATGCACTGAGTGAAGAAAAAGAGGACTTTATGAACACTTCAGCACAGCTTACTGCTCACACTAGAGCTGGGAATGTGATGTATGGTACTGAGAGTGATGGCGTCTGTCTATTGCTACCTGCAGTTTTATACAGTGCAGCTGCATCAGGCGGTTTACTGAAAAGAATGCAGGTGATATGGTCAGTTTTCCTGGTGCTTAACTGCTGTCCCTTTCATTTCTTTATTGCTGACAGTGTGTCTCTTCCTTTATCCTCCTTCAGTCCTCACATGTTTCTCATCTTGACTCTCATTTGAGCTCTGTGTATCTCTTGTTCTCACTCCATTCTCTTTTTCTCCATCCAATGATTTCTGTCTGTGCTCTATCCTTTCCATCCATCCATCCATCCATCCATCCATCCATCCATCCATCCATCCATCCATCCATCCATCCATCCATCCATC
>JBBPDB010000019.1:700887-721395 GCA_037974465.1 Brachypetersius altus | reverse complement strand
ACACACACAGACACACACAAAGACACACACACACACACACACACACAGACAGACACACACACACACACACACACACACACACACACACTGTCCTCACTGCAGGGCAAAGAGACTGACAGCTCAGACATTGCCTAGCCATTTGTACCACTCACCCGAAGACAACCCCACCCAGCAGAGACAGAAACACACAGAGAGACAAAAATATCAAACCAAAAGCACACAAAGCTGTAAGACATGTTAAAAACAGAAATGTATCACCTAGACACACACATGCACACACACACATATATGTAAACACACACACATATATGTATATGGACAAAAACAACACATGTCGATGCATGCGCACACAAACACTCACACACACCCATACACACACACACACACACACACGTCGGTTCGAATGAGCATAAGAGGGCACTGTGGGAGAGCAGAAAAAAGCAGCAGAACAGCACTTCCCCGGAGAGCAGACGAGCACAAGCTGAGCCGTTTTTACCCTTGCAGAAGTGGAGTAGGCTAATGAGAAACACAGGCCTACTTCCAGTCCTACCACACTAATAACAACTGCACTTCCTCACTCAGCTGTGTGTGCGTGTGTGTGTGTGTGTGTGTGTACGCTGTCTTTCTCAGTGTGATCTATGGAATCTCTCTGTGCCACACTGATTCCTGCTGGTCAGCATGGAACAGTCGCAATGCACCAGCCTGAGTTCAGAACGCAAAGGCTTTTCAAAGGATGCTCACAGGAGAATATGAAAACATAGGATTGATGTCAAAAAGCGAAAGGAAGCAAAGACAGGAAACAAGTGTTAATACATGAGATCCAACCACCATGGTGGATGCTCACTTTATCTGTCTGATGAAATGACCAGTTAATGAATAACAAGAATCAATTAAGAGTCTAATACAATGCAATTAAAATTCACCTGTAGCGCCAAAGCATGTCTCAACACCCTGTAAGTGGACACAATAATTAGGAAACTGCTCTAATCAGATTGTTTGACAAATTAACAAATGGTCCTTGTTCAACATACTTTGGTCATTACTATTAGCTAATTAATTAATTCATTCATCCATTTATTCTCTAAGGCTGAATAAGTAGATTATTAAAGCGATTACAAAATCATTCACTCAACCGGTTCTTATGACTGCATCTCTTCAGAGATATGTTTGTAGGATCCACCCTGTTTTTTCCTCTACTACCATTATTCTCAAAGGAGAAGACAGACGCACTGTGTGTGTCTGAGAAGGAGGCAAAGAATGTGTGTGTATGTGTGTGTCTGTGTGTGCCAGCAGAGATGTCATCACTACTGGATTTGAGCTCACACTGACTACACCCGCTGTCAATCATCTGTCAAACACAGCCGCTAGGGAGGAGTTAGTGTGTACATGCAGGGTTTGTAGGAGAATGTGTGTGTGTGTTTCTGAAATATTACGGGGTCATTTGTGAGGTTGTGAGCTCAGCGACAACCTCAAGGCCACCAGCAGCTCTCTGAGGGGCCACATCCTTCACACATCACTCAGAAGACACAGACCACCACAGAGAGACAGGCAGGCCAACAACAACAGCAGGTTAAATACACTGCCTCTTTTTTGAATGTAATAATAAACATATTAACATCCGTGCTGAGCTTCAAATTAAATGGAATAAATGATATGAAAGGCTGTCACAAACTGCGGGACTGTTCCTGAGTTACCAACTTCGATGAAGGTCTTTTTGTGCCATGCATCTAAGGCTGCCATCTAAGCGACAGAATACTAAATATGTAGATTAACGTCATAACTCTTTAGGCTACAGCATCACTAATTCAGTTTGACATTTTAATGTACCACCCTGATGGTAATTTTATTTCTCTACATAAGCTGTGTGTGAGGAGATTTTCTGCAGGAGTTGAAGGTATTTTTTAAGTGCAGAGAATGAGCTATACTTGGGGCTAGCTAACACTTCCTGTAGCTAGATACTGTGTCTAACTGTGACTAGATGATCAGTTGCCACTTCCGTCTGATGAGCAGAACTAGTATGGTTTAAGACAGGGGTGTCGAACTGCAGTCCTTGAGCGCTGTTTCTAAACCTGACAAATAACTGGGGAGGTCAACCAGGTGTATCTGAGCAGGGAAATCACCTAAACGTGCTGGACCATGACCCTCCAGGACAGGAATTCAACACCCCTGGCTTAGGATATTGCAGTGACAAGTGTTAGGACTGTCTCATGAAGAGCTTTAGTGCGTTTTTGGAAGGGTAGTTGTCATTCTGAGCAACCATGTGTCCTCAGGTAGTAGGACATGTGGTTTCCACCAGTATGGAAAGCCACTGTTTACTGCTCTGCTGCTTCAGAATGTAATGGAGGATATTTTATTTTCAGCATGTAAGGCCATGAATTTGCTCCTTTTGGAATTATTCAACCCAGTTCTACATTAAATCCAGTTCTTAACTAACAAATCAAACTTCAGACACCAGACTTGCCTTCGCTAACTGACAATATTTGGTGCAAAGGGGGAAACTGCGTGAAGTTGATATTCTTCATTTTTTTATGCTAGATGTCACACTGTGTGAGTGCGCTGTTGGTGTTGTAGCAGAACTCCTGCGCTACACACATCAAACAGCTCGTCCCAACTCTGCATGCATTCTCCCTACAGCTTAGCAAGAGCCATTCAAACACAGTGCTATTTACCCTGCTGAACTGACAGGCTAAAATCCGCTCCATGACAAGCCAGACGCCGTGCTGCATTCGCATGTAAAGTACGCAGGAACAGCGTAAATCCCTGTCTGAAAGCCCTCTCAGACTGTCAGCATGAAAAGCTCAACAGCCAGCGAATCAAAGAGACAATTTCACAGGGATTATACTTACCTGAGTCTATCTGCAACTTAGCAGTTTCCAGCCAATCAGACAGCCGGCTACATGCCCCACAGCCAATTACAACAATGCACATGTACAGGCTTCGGCCTATGAAAAATCTCAGCTTAATTTCTACCCTCACATCAGTCAATCAAGATAAAGGCTTGAAGTTTAGGATTTACACATGCATCTGTCTTTACTTTGCCTGGGCTGCTCGGATTATCTCTGCTGTAATGATATACACAGATGCACGCATGTGTGTTTACACTGGCAAAGACACAAAGGCACACACAAAAACCATGATCGCGTATCAGTCTATGATATGCCTAAGAGAGAAGCTAAAGTGCAGAAACCTTAGGCATTCATAGGATCTCTCTCATTTGAGCAGCCTCCCATAGACGAAACCAGCTATGGCTCAAAGCTCCCGACACTCATCTATTCATAAATGCACCAACACGTAATCTGAAGACCACCTTCCCTACCTGGAAGTAGTGAACTTCACTACCACTGAAGCGTGGCCAATCATGATTTCCCCAAAGCAGATTTAGAATAGAATAGATTTATAATAGAGGTGTTTTTCTTGGGTCAGATATAATGTTCAACATATCAGGAGACACGCTCCAACGCATGAAAAAATATTCCAATATTCAATCCAACTTCTAGCATCTACTCCTATTCAGTGTTATTCCCTCAATTACTATTACATTTGCTTTAGGGGAAAGTATCTCGCTCATTCTCATGAAAAAATGATCAGCAATAACATTAAAACTGAAAGGTGAAGTGAATAACATTGACTATCTAAT
This sequence comes from Brachypetersius altus, assembly GCA_037974465.1. Classification (NCBI taxonomy): domain Eukaryota; kingdom Metazoa; phylum Chordata; class Actinopteri; order Characiformes; family Alestidae; genus Brachypetersius; species Brachypetersius altus. The sequence goes on along the minus strand of JBBPDB010000019.1, from coordinate 717,758 downwards.
TACAATGGTAACTGTCAAGTGGTGGGATGTATCAGTTAGCAAGTGAACAGTCAGTTCACAAAACGGAAGTGTAGGCAGCTTGCTGCATAAGAGGGTGGGGATGGTGAGGGAGGAATGTGGTCACAGCCGCAGACTGGTCAGGGTGATTTTGGTCCACTGCTTAAAGTTTGAATGTGCGAGAATCCGCACTAGACCACAGAACAATGAAAGAAGGTGATTTGGTCTAAAGAGTCATGCTTTTTTCTGTGGATGGCCAGGTGCGTGTGGGTCAACCTACCTGGGGAAGAGATGGTCCTAGGATGCACAATAAACAAGCTGGCAGAGGCAGTGCGATGCTGTGTGTTCTGCTGGGAAACCTTGGGCATTAGGGGGCCCTACACAGTATTTGGTGGTTTTAAAGTTATAGCTGATTGATGTATATTATACTCAACACAAAACACGTGAGAAATACTTTTTTTGTTTTTGTTCAGGAAAAAATCAGAAGAGTATCCAGAAGACTCACTCTTCTGTTGTCAGCAGGAGAACCAACCTATAGATATTGACCTCACACTGGACTCTGTGTGTGTGTGTGTGTGTGTGTATATTTTCACGGTGGTGTGAGTAACATACCCTCGGGTCGACAGGTCTGATGAGAAACACAGCCTGAACGCTACAGCATGATGGACAGATGAGTACACTCTAACAGACATGAGAGAGAGAGGGTGAAAAAGAAAAGCAATAGAAAAAAAGTGGAAAAAAGAAAGAGAGAGAGAGAGAGAGTGTGTGTGTGTGTGTGTGTGTGTGTGTGTGTGTATGTGGAGGAGGGGGCAACTTGGATCTTTCTTCGGCCAATTTGTCTGGACTGGTCACTCAAGCCAGGAATTCATGGCACATCAATCTTCAACTGCCCGAAAACACGCTGAACAAACGGCAAATCAGACAGAACGGCCCCTGCTGTCTAACAGCTCTTTTTGAAGGACACTCAGCAAGTGAGGGAACAAACTCAGCCTGTGTGATATCAGCTCAATCACACACAAACAATCAACTCTCTCATTACACAGGGCTCTACCACAGCTCCATCTCACAGACAATCGCAGACTGCCACAAATGGCAAAGGCAGAGGAGGAAAAAGTGCTGCAGAAATGTACCTGTCCACATGAAAATGTCACCTCGGGCACCTGAACAGCTGAAAGCTTTCGAGCTTTGGGGATGTTAGCGTGTTAGAATGCTAGCATGTTAGCGTGGTCAAATCCTGGCTTGGCTGTGGGGAGAGGACAGAAAGAATCATGTCACGGCGCACAAGTCTTCTCATAGAAATGACCTACATTCAGTTAATGGATTTATGGGGTTGGGCCGAGGCCCTGTGCACACATGCAAATGCACGCACACGTGGCATCTCCATGTACAGAAAGGTATTTTTTTCTCAAAGTTTCATCCTTAATGAAGCAAACATCCTCACTAATGGAGTTACTGGGGCAACAGAATATCCCATAAGTCTGCAGCTGATGGCTTTTCAAGACTCAAAGAGCACAAAAAGCCAGACAGTAGAATTATTCTCGTAGGGCAGCTTTAGACAAGTCAGGTCACCGACCTCAAACACACACACACACACACACACACACAAGCCTCCCCACTGAAACATTTAAACCAAGCCATCACTTAGGAAGTTATTTGCTTAGATTTAAGATCACAGTGTGCATATTTACAACATATTAACAGTAACAACTATTTTATCCAGCCAGGTGCCAATATATACGATAGAAGCAGCGTCTTTATTTAATGTTAATGGATTCCCATGGCCAAAGCTGGAGAAAGCTAACAGGGTGGTCAAAATTCAGTCCAACTGGTAACACAGTCTTTGTTATATTCACAGTTCCAATGCTGTTTCTGCTGCTTTGCTGTTTCATGGCAGCACTTTGGATGCACTTTCACCAAAATTAAGTCCTGACTATGATATTACTGCCTCCTCATGAGGAAAAAAAAATCTATGGACCCTCACACTCCAACTTTTCAAACAGTAAACACAAAAAGCTATAACTAATTGTCACAACCAGTCAACTTGTGGAAAAAAACAGAGGGGAAACATCCAACCCTTCACTTCCATTTGTAACATGAATATAATAAGAGTGAAATTCATAAGAAATTGCAATATGATATTATTTTTTAATTTATTGGTACATGAAGTACACATCGCAGCAGTATTCTTATAAATAAAGCATATTTAGTAGCACTTAATTGGATTTAGTGAATATTTTAAAAAGCTCAGATTGTAAAACGAATCATAGAAATGAATCATAAAAAAATAGTCTTATGTGTTTTCTGCCCTATTGCCCATCCCAAATTGAAATGTCAACCAAAGATGAGTGTAGGATATTGGCTCATGTGGAAAAGTAACAGGCCCTACTCATGCTACATAAGTGAATAAAGAAAGAAATAAAGGCAGGGAGCTCTGACGATCACACACACACACACACACACACACACACACACACACACACACACACACACACACACACACACACACATTTTAATTGGTATATTTCTAATTTATACTTATTACAAAACTGTGGCACCCAAGAGGCAATTTTTACTTTAATAAATGTAATAAAATGTAATACTTTAATATTTAATATTTTATTTTTAAAAACACACACACACACATCCACTCCAAAACACACTTTGCACTGTCTCTCTCTAACACACATACACATGTATGGAGCGCTCTGTGTATGTCTCCCAGTCTGAACAAAAGAATGGCCCATTTCCGGAGTGTGGACACAGAGCGCTGAGAGCATGCTCAGTGTGGATCTGCCATGTCCCTGTAAGGCGCCTCTCAGATTGAGACAGATAAAGAAAAAACAAATTGTCCAGCCTTGTTCTCAAACCTCTTCTGTGGCCCCTCTAACCCCCTCCATATCAAACACATCTTGTCCTTTCACCTACAAAGACACAAATCATGACTGTTGAGAGGCAGTTTTAATCTTATAGAAGAAAGGACAGACAGGGTAATGAACCTGGCCGGGGTAAAATGTGTCATCAAAGCGACGCTGGCGGCAATTATCAATTTAACATAAAAAACATTAATTTCACATGACATAGCTGAATATGTTGAACATAAAAGACACAATTACCAAGACATTTCAGTGGAAAATCCCCAATATCAGCATCAGTGCTCGATGTAAAATGCTCAAGTGACAGGACCGGTTACATGAAAGTTTGGGGGTAGTGAACTCCAGACACTTCTCGGCCCCTTTTTACACCCGTTCACTTCATGTGACTAGTATTTAAATTGAATCCTGATTAGTTTTAGCCTCATGCACATTTACACAGATGCAAATCAGCTCATAAACAACAACCAATCGCTCACTTTTCTGCACTATTCAAAAGGAAAATATAATATTGCACAACACGGTCAATGTGCAAAAGAAAATGGCCTAAGGAATTTCCTTGTGTGTCCTGCGTTAAAACAGTGTGCTGTAATGAGGCTGTGAAAAACGACAAGGTAAAGGTTAACCAAACTGTCACTTTAATTAAGCTAACGTCCTGGGTTTGGCTGCTGAGGGTGAGATAAGCAATCTTATATCTACTTGGTTATGTGGTTTCTGGCACCACCCTATAGGGGAAAGAATATCTTCATAATATTTCTGTAGTTGCTCCTAGACAACGAGGAAAATGGAAAGACAAAGGAGACTCTTGCTTACGTCTCCTGCATTTATTTCACAGTCCTCAGTTGCAGTTGAGATCTCAATAAAGTCATTGTGTTCGAAACTCATTTCTATCTGCAAATAAACCTTTGCCTTTCTGTCTTCTTCCCAAGTTGCCATGGCATTTGAGCAATAAAACGTTCCTCTGAAGTATGACATCGAAACATCTACAAAAATAGATAATAGTGTTACACAGCTAAAAATAGCAGCAGGATCCTGAAGCCTACATTTCGTCTGTATTTCTGTCCACGCTTGTATCAAACTGAGTCACCACATAAGCAAGGATATTTCAGACGTCTTAGAACTCAACACTGTTTGAGGTAAGCGTGCGATAATATAGTCTTGCAGCACTAATGCAAAACTAAAGACGCAAAACTCAAACACTAAACATGTTTTGGCAGATAATTTATATTTTCTTTAAGGAGCAAACTTCAGTTATCGCCAAATAATAATCACTTTAATAAGATCCAGGAATATCACATCCAGACTACCTGTGGGAATCTCTAAGAACACTCTGCTGGTCTGGCTGCTCTTTCAATTTCTTGACTCTGACCACACTGTGTCCTTCCTACCAAACTCCCACCTGTAATTTGGCCTTGACGCGGAGAGGCAGGCTATCATTAAGGAGTTTGTGTGTTGAGCACTGCTGCTTGGCACCACGACTGTGTGTGAGGGATGAGAGCGCATTTCCGACGGTTAATCCGCTGGCCAGAGATTTCCCAGCGGGCACCGTGGTGGAAAATTGAAGACGGCACTACTGTCTTTCCTCAAGACCTTTAGATAAGATGCGGCTGTAAGAAGAAGCTGTTTTCTGTTATGCCTGTAGTGTGAGTGCAGTGCAGATACACAGGCCTGACTTGATTTGAAGTGGTGGAACAGAGTTACCAGGCATGCTAGACAAAAGAAGAAGAGCACATTTATATATATATATATACAGCCAGGAATCCCTTACAATAGTAATTCATTATTTTATGTACAATAATAATACCAGAGCAACAGAGTTATTCAACTCTGGAATAACTTCATTCTTTGCTAAACAGCCTTTTCTGTATTAATCATCCACACATGGATTATTCCGGACACATTTTTTGAGAGCTTTCACACTTCCTACTAATTATGTAAGCCTGCTAATTTTCACAGGACAAGCATGTTAGAATCCCGTTATATATTTACAGGCAACAACACTACTTTTAAAATAACTATCACAAAAAGAGCACAACCATTTTCCAATGCTTTGAATTCATCTTTGAGATGTCACCAGTGATCATACGTGTTCCCTCACTGCAGATAAATATTTACAGTCCTTCTATTCTTTCTGTCAGACACACGCAAACACGCCAGCAGTGTGAAATGGCAACATCAGCGTGTAGAAAGAGGAAAAACAGCGGAGGCAGAACAATACCTCTCCCAGCTGCTGCCACCTCCATTCCCATCAGTGTGTCAACAACTAGAGGATGTGTCCATGCGTCTGTGTGTCCTCACACCTTTACAGACAAACACATTACTCACTCCAGACACGCACACACACCCAGGCGCATCATCAATATGCCATCAGACAGCACATAGCTGATCAGCGGGCAAACACGGTTCAAAAAGTGTTCATCAGGCAGTGGGAGGGGCTGCTCGACAAACATGAGGACATTAGGCCTTTTTAGAAATGCCACTCACCCCTACAAGGACATTTGGATGGATTATAGTGAGGAACCTCATTCAGGAGAAAGATAAAGAGGGCGGGAAGACTAAGGGATGAGGCAGAATTTGGAGCAGACAAGCTATTACCAACAAAAGCGAGGTCAAAGGTAATAGAAGACCCATGTCATTAAAAAAACAATTTTCCCTGTTTTGTGGATTTATGTAGTATTAAGGCATTGCTAATACACACATATATATATATTTCCCACTTGTGGGACTAATAAAGGGCTTATCTTAAACTGGATACATAGCCTGTCTGATATCTTGTCACCAGAAACATTTAAGAGTGTAACTTCACCCATTTATGTAGAAGCCATAAGAGCCAAAAAGCAAAAGTAATGTCTCATATGTCTTAAAGACTTTATTACTTTACTTAAAAGTTAAACTGTCTGTACAGACCTAAGGAATATCAAGAGCTGGTCATTTAAAAATCGTCAATGTTTCTGATACATGAACCCACAGATGTGTCATTAGAGGACATCAGAAAGGAACCTAAGCTCCTTCTGCACTCCAAAATAATCTGGTTGGGCTCTGTCTAATTCACTTATGCAGCCCTTGAACATTTTACAAGGATACATATATTCATACACACCTCAAATTGTTCTATAAAATCTTAAACTGACTTGCTAACATGACGTTTGACACAAACTATTATCTATAAAAATGGTCAAAAGAATGTCGCAAATGGATATTGACATATTTAATTTTGTATGAAGTTCTGCAAAAATGTAAGCCCTTCTTTAGAGTGGCTATAAGTGAAACAAGTGAAATGCAGTCATTTCAGGGGACACAAAGGTAATTAACGGTAAACATGCAGTCCAATTACATTCGGAGTGGTGCTTAAGGGTTCATATCCATCATAGAAGGCGAGCTATTTGCCCTTGAGTCAGTGAGAGAACGATATCCATCCGTTTCATTTCCGCTCCTTTCCCCCACTGCTCTGCAGGATCCAGCCAGAATTCCGCTCGGTGGGAGACCAGCTTCTGTGTAATATATGTATGTGTATGTGTGTGTGTGTGTGTGTGTGTGTGGCTGTATAGTAGAGGGTCAGATAATCTGTGTCATCAGCAGTTTCCGAACGACAAATGGTTCTCTGAAATCACTACAGTTGTACAAACAAGCGCCGCCGGTCCATCCACATGGTAGAAAAAAATGGCCATGGAGGTTAGAGAGGTCACTGTGTCCTGTAAACAGTCTGAGTACATTCAGTGAGTGGTGTAAGCTCTGCTACATATAGTCCGAGACATGAAGCGAGTCTTCAGAGGCTGAGCATGGCCAGACATAGAGACAAGAGATGGCCTGGCCTCATGATATTAGTCTAACCACAGTGATGAGTACAAGCAGTGGAGTCAGGTGACTGTGCTGCATACCAAGAGTATAAATACCTCTATGGATGAAGGCCAAATTTCAGAAGCTGCCCTAGTGACACACACACTCTGAGTGTGTGTATGTGCGTGTGGATCTGTCCCAAGGCCACAGTGAGTGGCTCCAGCCCAAAAAAGATTCTAGTCAGAAGGTGGAGGACTTACCTATTGGAAAAACACTCTCGCTGCTGAAAACATCTCCTGCACCGTAAATATTTTGCAGATTATCCATATTTAAAAGTGTGGACTGTTTTGATTGGCCCTGAGATTTCCCCCTCACCCGTTTCATCACAGTAAGTAATCTGCTTCTGTCTGATCCAGAGGATAGACAGCAGCAGTGTAGTCTCTCTGCCATTTTAACATTCCTGTCCTTCAGATCTGTCCCTAGACGAATGGACCTTGCTGATTATTCTGCCATGCTGATCTGATTTGTTTTTGAGAAGTGCATTAAATAGCATTTCTATGTATGAAAGGTGTGTAATGCCATGAAGGCCATGACCTTTCGTTAATTTCCACTGGGTAGTTCACTACAGTACAGTATGGTTGCAAAACCAATCCCAGTATCCATATCTTGGTCAAGTACCTGCGTCTGTTTCCCACCAAACAAGAGAATCGTCAAATTAGGGGATCGTCTTTTAAACATGAGCTCACATAATGTCTTACATAATTCTAGCTTTAACAGCAAATACCAAAAGTGGCACTGACAATGGAATAAAATGAAATCAAGCTCTGATTTACCTTTAACTCAACATTGATTCTGGCTAGCAAGTGACATACTCATACGGTACGGCACGGCACGGCACGGCTCACTTAACAATAGAAACACAAAAATAAATTGTGTGATTTGTAAGTGTACCATACCAACCTGCCTGCGGGGGATACCATCATTCCTTGTTCCATTTAACTGGGATTTCATCATCACTGACAACTGAGAGCTTTCGGTTAGTTAGTTTAATTTCACATTTCGGTAGCATGTGTTGGGTCTCGTAAGTCTTATTCTGAAGAAAATGTTGTGTAGTTTCCTGTATGTGAGTGTTCACCAGATCATCAGACATCCCAAGTTGACCAGATGTCCCAAACTGACCATCTGCAAAACAACAGCATCCTTGTGTGGTGCCATTAAAACAGTACTGGACCCCTAAAGAACTTGGGAAATAAGGATCTAAAAAGACCCTTTTTAGTAAATGGGATGTGTGAGCGTGAAGAACCTCCACATAATGTACAGAAATTCACAAAAAATGTTTTATGAACCCTCTGGGGCATCATTTTTCTATTGTGTTTACAGCTACTTAGACAATAAATGCACTATGATGCACCTGATATTCTGAGAATAAGATTGTTAGTACATTAGTCTTTTGTGAAAATATGCAGACGCTGCTCTGAACACTTCATCTGAAGGGTGTGCAGGTCTGTGCATGTGTTAGACCTACCCACCAGCCTACGTGTTTCGCAACTGAGTGTGATCTTAAGGTCAAGTAGAACCTGCCTTAAAACATCACAGTTGATATTCTAATTCTTATTTTTATATCAACATTGGTGGAGCCTTCCTAAGTGAGATGCAGACAGGCATGGGTCTCTCTGGAAGTGGCCATGGTCCTATTCACAGCACACTGGCCTGTTGACAAGACACCGCTCTGGCCCTGGCCCAGTTTGGCTGGCAGAAGTTTCCAGCATCTGCTGAGGGACCGGGCTTCTGGACTCGAGAGAGAGAGAGAGAGAGAGAGAGAGGCTGCATTCCAGTGTGGCGGTCCAGGAGTCTGCACAACAGCTTTCCAACTTCTCACTCTGGCACAAAAACCTACAGACAACCAAGCACTAATGTCGCAGAAACATTCAGCAGAGACTGTTTTGCAAATCTGTTTTGGTTTTTAGGAGCACGAAGCAGAAAATATGAAGAAGATAAATTGCAAATGCGCTTGTTTATCCCCTCCGCATAATGTGCTGAAGTCAATTTAAGTGTTACGCACTGGAATGCTGGAAAAACACACAGATATGTGCCCTGCAGACTTGGACGCTTTACAGGTGGTGCTACTGAGCACGTCAACAAAACAGAGAGAGGGTGTTTCAGTCTGGTCTGCCACGCACATGCACACACATATACACACACACACACACACACACACAGCCTCACATACACTCCCCACATTCTATTCCAGCTCATGCATTTCATGCTTGACTCACTTCATGTGTCGCTTTCCACCTTTTGTCTCTCTCTCTAATGCTTACCTTCCATTCCTAAGTCCTTCTTTTATTCCACTCATAGATCTTCTCCTTCGCCACTCAATCTTTTTCTTTCTTCCCCTCTTGCCTCTATTCTAGCCTTTCTCCAACCCCCACCCCTCCATCCTCTCCTCTTGTTTCTCATAAGATGGGGAATGGTCTGTGAACGAGGAGTAAATTGCTTGCCCCCTCGGTTCAAATCCAATTCATCTCTGGCTCCGAAGATGGCAGCCGAACAGATTACACGGTTGGCAAGCAGGGCAAGGGGGGCATGGCCAGGACTGATGGCTCACCTCTTTTACTCTCTAAACAGATCAGACTGGCATTTGCGCATCAGATCCCCTCATCCTGTCAGGAGGGGACAACGGTCCTCAAACCTGGTCCTCAAACACCCTGATTTGCATATTGTGTGCTCAAAAATGTCTGATCCAACCAATCAGCCAATTAACAAACCAATACGAAAGTAATATATCTAAAATATATTAGATGTAAATATATGTTATATATATTGTATCTGTACAAAATATAAATGTACTTTAGAATTCATAATTACAACATGTGCTTCTCTTATTTTCTAACAATGTTTCTCATAAGGAATGTTTGCCATGAAAGATTTTGTGATTGTTTATGTGGGCACAAGATATAAAAGGCTGGGAACCATTGATATTTCATAGCCAAGGACTGCAAACCACTGTGCCAACACCAGTCCATTGCCACCCTGATACCACCTGAACATGTTCTATTTATTTCAAGTTCTGGCACATGACCTGCTATTTTCTGTTTCAGTGTTTCAGCCCAGCAAAGCTCGACCTAACCACTGGAGCAAACCAACCATACTTCCCAACAGCTGTCTCAGCCTCAATCTTCACCGAGAGTACTATTTCAGAACTGCTTCTAGATCAGCATCTGTTTCAGGTTGCTTTGTTTCACAGGATGACAACGATTAATCAATAAAATGGGAAATCGGAGTCCCTGAAGCGGTCCTGTTTGAATGTTCTCGAATCCAGAATACATGGCTGGAAGTCTGTTAACAGCTGAGCTGTACAAGAGGCCGATGAATGGAGCTCAACACCATTACCATAAACATACATACAAAGTACATTTTGATGTGTTTTTTTCAGTGGATGTTCTTTCAACTACATATCTATTCAATACAATACTCACTCCTAACCTAACATTAACCCCAGCCCTAAAACCTTCCAATCTAAGTTTATCAATTCGAGCATTTATAGCTAAGCTAAAGGGAACCATCCGAGTAAAGCGTGACCTACATTAAAAATGGAAACACATGCAAAACCACCAGAGGGCAATCCTCTTTTTGGGATGGTTTGTAAGCTGCTATATTTGTCTTCTTTGTTCACTGCACGCACAACTAGTGATCCATTATCTTGCAGAAGTGGACAATGGGGCTTCCACATGCTCCCTTAATGATAGACTCCTATAAGTGATGCTTTTACCTGAAACCTATCATTTCAGGGCTTCGGGAAAATACAGCAGCTACCAGCCATCTGGGTTGGTGGCCATCCTGGAGAAGCATGTCTTGAAACCTGACCTATCACCTCACAAAACACAATGACATCTGTGATGTTCTACACATTTTATTATGTCGACATGCTTCTTGCAACAAACATCTGGTAGGTGTACTCTGGGTATCCACGGGTTTGTAGGCTCAAAACCATTAAACGAGGATCTGGGTTGGTATTTCCAGTTTCCGCTGATCCATGACCAGTCTTCCCAACACAAATTACAGCTTTCCCAAATAAAAAGGCCCCCAGATCAAAGCAAATTGGACAGTTCTACAAATGGCAGTGTGAGACGGATTTCCTACATGGTGTGAGCTGCCCAAAAACCGTGCCTTTGCTTTGTGCCTGCGGGCTCCTGACGTCTGCACTTTTAAAGGGCGTCTATTCCAAAGCCACGGTTTTCTGCACAGCACTTGGTTCAGAATTTACAGTAATCCGCCACTTTCACCTTTTACGGGTGTGTAACGGCGCATCATAAAACCCCGGTTCCCCGCTGACTGGAATGAAATACAGCCACATGTCTGGCCTTAGAGGAAATACACGAGACCATGAATATATGAGCATAAGATGGCAGCTAAGGAGGATTAATGTTTACTGATGAGTTTAGCTGTGGTAAGCATAGATGCGGCCAGCACACAGCACTGGGTGGACTTGTGTGGAGATGAGCGTTTGCAGAGCAGAGGGGTCTCTCACGCTTCCTAACGAGATACACACATGCGTTGTCAAAGCCAGAGGGAAAGATTACGGTCAGCACATTCCACACATAAACAAGCATGCAAAAGACTTCTCCTTTGACCAAATGTAGTAGAACCCAGTCATGTTTGCTGTCCAAAGTCTATTTCCAATTGTGCGGGTTCTATGAGTCTAATGTAGCTAGAGCTGAGATGATAGGCAATTTGAAAAATCAACAATTAGTGAAAATTGAATAGAAAATATTGAAAATCTGTCGTCTGTGCTGGTGGAATGAGCTACCAAGGGTGACCAGAGCAGCAGAATCCCTCTTTATCTTCAAAAACCTCAAAGTGGATGAGCCTTAATAGAGCATCTCCTCTCCTCTGGTTCTCACACTGTTCTGAAACTTGAGTGTGTCCACAAATTGTAAGTCACTTCGTCTGTCAAATGAATATGAAGTATCATATTGATATTTGTCATTTTAAACCTGCAAATATTTTACAGTAATGTTAAAATATATCTAGAGCAGTTTCCATTTGTGCCAGAAGGGCTTGACAAATCTATAAGGCCTACCCCAAAGTTCGTTGCTTTCTAACACTAACACAATTACACTATTTATCAAACATGCGGCAGTACTTGTTAGGACTAATTAAGACCAGATCTGTTTTTTTCTCTCTCCCTCTATCCTCCTTTCCTTTTTTTTCCCTCTCTCCCCCTCCATCTGTTGACTTTCTCCCCAACTTTTTTTTTTTTTTGTATTATTTATCCAAGTAACACTCTGATGTGAAAGGGTGACTTTAGTGCATTTAGTGAGGTCTTTTGCATATTTGAGAAATGAGACACTTTCCAGAAAGCTCAAAAACAAGTAAACCTGTACACAGATCCACAAGTGTGAACCTTGGAACAACAACAAAAAAACCATAAAGGCAGGTTCTTCCAAACGTACACATTAACACTGAAGCTGTCTTTCACATCAGAGCCCACGGCAGATCAGGGTTTGTTGGCTCTGTTCAGTGTTTGGAGCTCAAAGCTTAAGCTGATCCTCGAGCCCCTCCACACACATGCACACGCACACACTCTCACACAGAGCTTCTGCTGTAAGTCAGTGACCTTCTTTTAGTAGAGTCTGCAATTTGTAAAAATGATGACTTTCTGAAAGTCACTACTCTATTAACCCATCTTTCTTTCTCTTCATCTGATTGGTGTGACTATTAAATTAAAAAAACCACATCAGAAGAAGTTTCAGTGCTTTGAAGAAACGCATTCAAATTTTAATGTTTAAAATTAATTTTAAAATTGATATAAATTTTGTACACAATTAATGAGATAAGCTTCTATTAATGTGAGCCACATTAGTTTCATAACTCCAGTGCAGAAGTAAGGAAACCAACTTAGTACAGAAGTTTTGGCTGATTTAAGGGAAATATAAGTGGAAAAACAGTAAGAATGAAATGATTTGGCAAACTATTCCTTCAAGCTAAATGAGTGAAGCAATACCTGTGAATCTGCAGGGTGACAGCTGAATAGACAAGGCCTAATCTCCCATCTTCCACAACGGCCCAAGAAGCAGTTTCTGCCACCATTGCATGAGGCCCAGATGTGTGATATCGTGTGGGCAATCGAAAAAGGCTTCTTGAATCAATTTTCTGTCAAACGAAGCTCCTTTTGTTGCCCAGAAATGACTTGCTTTCGCGCCAGCAGTCGTGGTAATAAGGCGCGGAGTCCTGCCATTATCCCACGGCTTAATCCTGGGGCTGGCACCGCAAAGGCCACCAGTCGTGGAAAGGTCGCACCGCTGGCTTGGAAGGAGAGAGACAGCTTTGGGATAACACTGCACTAACGCCAATCCATCAGCACTGATGAGAGAGAGGGGACTATTCCCCGGCGAAAGGTCAGCGTGTGGCAGCTGTTTGAAACGAAGTGTCTATCCTCAAAACAAATCACGTTCACTAGCTCCCTCGGTTTTCTCATTCGGTGCATTTTCGCAGTCACCAATCTCACCGGCACTCAAACCCACAGAGACTGTAAATCCCCAAACACACCTCCACACTGCTCTCGTCATATAAAAGGTCAACAAGAGACAGAAAACATTGACAGGCTCCGAATGAGACATTTCCAGAAGCGTAGTGTTGCGCTGTTTGTGTATAAGGGTGTGTACGCGCACGTGTGTAAGGTGATGATGGAGGTCAAACTGAATCAGAGGGGCCAAGGAGAGACCCCTCCTGCTTTCTATTCCCAGGTAGACAGAAATAAATTACATTAATTATGCATGACTCCCATGGTTTATCAGAAAGCAGTCAATTATGACTACAGCGTAACCTTACAAACTATTCAAACAAACCTATCTCAATTTACGCCCTGCGTGGCTTAAGCGGAAGTGTTCGGCGTTATCGCAGCAGGCGTGTTAACCGTATGAAATAAAGCTCAGGAATGTTCCATTTTATCTGTAGTAATACATCAGTTATGAAATTGAATTGAGCCAGGCTGGCGCATACATTATGCATAGTGCTGCTTTAATTTGGGCTGCGTAATGTGGGAGGAACGGTTAACCTTCACACGGATTAGCAGGTCCTCAAACAGCGGTGAACACACACTACAGTAGCTTCACACGGCTACAGTACGGATTACACATGAGGAGGACACACACACACAAACACACACACATGTTTATCAGCAACACAAACATATTTATTTTCATGTAAATGCTCGTGTACACATCACACACACACACACACACACACACACACACCTGCCCCATCAACCCCGCCCCCCTGCTGTGTAGAGCTGATCAGACAGTTCTACTCTCTCAGGTCCTTAATGAAGACACACACAGTCGCTAGCTCATTAAAACATACGCGGATGATGTCACTTTCATGCCCTCTGGAACATTTCAGCATAGCCAGTCATTAATTCACTTCATTTCACAAACATTCACTCATTTCTGAAGCTACAGGGCACAGAGCGACACATTCAAAGTACATACACATCAACAGCAGAGCTTGTATTTACAGTACAGGCGAATATGACACACCAGTGATGGTGAGCATGTTTGTCTTTGTTTGTATCAAAAAAGTATTTAACATTTAACAAAGGTAATCTAGTAGTTTGCTGTGATGTGTTTTTAGGTGTGCCAGTCAGAACCCCGAACAGTTCAATGCTTTGAAGTGGTATTGAAAAAAATAGAAGAAATGTTTACTATGTTGTGCGCTTCTTTTGCTTTCTTTCATTTTTTTCCTTCTTTTCAATAGTATGGACCAGAACCAGCTAGCTCCAAAGGTGCACAAACTATGGGTGACAGTCAGTTACCAATGCTCACAAGAGCTGGCCTTTCCTGAAACATTTGACAGTACATGTAAAAACACACACTATGGAATAAATGGCTGTATTTTGATGCCGGGTTCTTTTCACTACCACTTAAACTGAAATCCTGGAGAAGAGCTTTGCAGTTTACAGGACTGTAATTTTAATTTACTTGTTTTGTCATGTTTCTAATCTACAAAGTCAAAAGTGCAGACAAATATATGAACACAGAATGCAAATAAAATGTTTTTGTAATTACATACATAAGTAATTCTGTAATTATATTTAAATAATGATACTAATCAAGCAGAACCACAGCAAAACAACTAATATTTATTACCTTTTCAGAAATGTTTCTTTTACCAAATCAACAAATGCTGTCCCTGATTAAAAGACTTCTTGCAGAGAACAAATGAAGCCTACCACTGGGAGTTAGGTTTGAATCCCAGCTGAATAATAAGCCATCCACAGGCAGCGATTACAAGCTGCATTCTCATTTAGCAGGGAGGGATCACAGGGAGTGTGATGTGATTCAGCTATGCCAAAGAATCACCCATAGACTGGTGAATGTACTATCAACTCCGAAAATCAATTCCTGAGAAGACTGAACCAGCGTGGGCTGCATGAGACAGTCACTGCGGCTGGCAGCTGAGTGTGATATATAAAAGGAGATGAAGAGAAAATGAGGGGTAAGCTGCAGACTCGTTTCAGTGTTCCCGTCTTCATCATGGAGGCTGGAGCAGCTGCTGTCATCATACCTCCTCTCTTCCGTCTATTTAGTTTCTTCCTTCATGTTCCCTCCTCATCCGGCCTACTGAACAAAATAAATAACGCCAATTTTGAAATAAGGCTACATTCACGTTATGAGAACTACAACTCAATTCGGATTTGTAAATGACTTCACTTAAATGTGTATATCACTTCTACATGAAAACAGTGAACACCAACTCAATTTTATCCTTCAGTGTGTTCCTATAGTTCTGTTGTATACAATGCATAAGCAAAAGTATCGACATTGCATTCAAATACAGAGTACTTAATAGGGAGTTAGCCCCCCCCCCACTTTGCTACTATAATAGCTTCGACTCTTCTTTGAAAGTTTCCCAAGATTTCTGTGGAAATTTGTGCTCATTCATTCCGTAGAGCATTTTATTTTCTGTAGAGCATTTATGAGGTCAGACACTGATGTTGAACGAGAAGTTCTGGCTCACAATCTCCATTGCAGTTCATCCCAAAGGTGTTGGATGGGGTTGAGGCCAGGGCTCTGTGTGGCCAGTCAAGTTCTTCCACACCGAACTCATCCAGTCATGTCTTTATGGAGCTTACTTTGTGCACTGGGACACAGTCATGCTGGAATAATAAAGGTTCTTTCCCAAACTGTGTCCACAAAGTTGCCCACAAAGATCATTGTAGTAGTAGTTAGAGTTGTTAAGGTACACATTAAGTTTTTGGCTCATAAATGTACATTTCCGATTTGCCCTGTAGTATAAACGAAGTCTAATTGACTTATATCTGTCTTTAGTGTTGACATATGCATGCCCTAATGACCTACAAATCTTAATTATTCCTATTCATGTGAATGATCCACATTGTCATGTGAACCTCACCAACAAACAAGTGAAGCCTTCATCACATACATCATTAGCACTGATCAGCTCACAGCTGTTCATGATTAGGGGTGAAGATGAAAATGTTCTATCGCAGCATAATCTGCACATTCAAAGTGGAAAATAAACACATGGAGTCCGATGCGACAGTCCCCCGGCAGATAGACATCCCGTCTAGAACTACAGCTGGTGGCCTAGTGGTTAGTTTGTTCGCCAGTACTGTCCCCACACACTGCTCCCCGGGTGCTGTGTTCCTGGCTGCCCACTGCTTCATTCGGTGAATGGATTAAATAAAGAGGAAGAATTGCTGTTCACACTGTGTGCTGTGGTGTGTTCACGTACGACAGAATGGTCACTTTCACATCTTAACGTAGACATGATTTTTTCATTCACACTAAGAAAACAGCCTGTGTCACACTGAGGCATAAAAATCTGGTAAAATATGCTTATAATCTGATTTATGCAAAAAGTGCCCTTATGCGTGTTCACAGTGTTTTAAGTGTGTGCTGAAAGCAAATGGGCACATTCAAAGTGGGCTGATTTGACTGGTGTTCACTGCCTCCATCTTCTTCTCCCTTTGTACTCCTTCTTTTCCTGCTCTCTCCATCCATCCTTGACATTTCCCTCACTCTCTCCTTTCCAATCCTCCCTCCACACAGTTTTCACCTCTGTCTGCCACTCCATGTTCCACACCCACCCACCCCTCCATTTCTCACTGCTGCTCTTCGCACGACCCTCCAGCTTGCTCACTCACCTTCCTGCCAAGCCACTCTGCATTTCAAATGAAGATCAATCCACAGACTGCTAAGG
>JBBPDB010000019.1:686926-700787 GCA_037974465.1 Brachypetersius altus | reverse complement strand
AATGCAGAGGAAGAATTTCGTGCTGTTCACACTGTGTGCAGTGGTGTGTTCACATATGACCGAATGATCACTTTCACATGTATGTGTTAATGTGTGTAAACAAGTGATACTATTGTCAAGTTATCTTCCTCAAGGTGTAAATGAATTTAAAAATCAAAAAAGAAAAAGAAGAAATTGAGCCTCCACCTACAGCATTTGTTTTATATAAAGTTGTGTTTGTAATCATAACCGCTTATAGAACTGAAATCAAATCTTAAATCACTTGTGTTCTTTTTCATTTCACCTTTTAGAGGAAGTGTTGAGTGTGTAATGAGAAAAAAAAAACATGCAAACTATTTAATTGAAATCTAAAACTTTTCTAACTTTCACTGAAATCACTGTCAATGATTAAAGCATCCGGATGCATTTTATCACAGTGAAGTGAGAGGGGAGACTTTACATAAACTCATGTGTAAATCATTACAGCCCTATTAAGTGGTCATCCATGCCTTCCTGTTTCACTAGGGTATAAAAAGCTATCCGACACCAGCCATTTTCACTATTACAGCATGCATTAAAGAACTGGAACTCTGATGAAGCTACCAGAAAGAGGACATACCTGAATGCTGCCACAAAGAGGACAGTTTAGGAGACAAATCTTTTGCTAAAGGTGGTGATTTAAGCTGTTGGTTGCATCCTGTGGCAACCAAGTCTCCAAAACAAAAATGAGCCTAGATGCCACCTCCACGTCAACCAACTATACGAAAAGCTTGTAGAAGAACGGATGACTAAACATTACTGAGACTAAGAAAGCTCTTGATGTCTTTTTTCAAAAGTTGTGGTGGGCTGCTGAGCTGGCCAAGGACAAACTGGGGCTAGTCCTGCTTCACACAGTCAGTTACGATGAAACCTTATGAAGTAACGAGCACAAAAAATATGACATTAGCAACACCCCCCCACCCCCGGGCAGAAGGTCAGACCCATTAATTAGCAGAGCAAACCAATTAAGAGCAAGCCATGCCATCTTTTAGGGGGAAAAAAAAGTCAAACCAAATGACTTGATTTATTCCATGTCAAAGGGCAAAAAAGTTGTTTACAGCAAGAGAGATGTAATTACCATACGATCAATCTAAATGGAGCAAACTCTCAAAGGAGAAACAGCACAAATACAGGAACAAACAACTACACACCCTTATGCTTCCATCCTGAACACGCCCCTGAACCCACTACCAGTCGGTCATTATGCCATTAGTCATTTTGCGCTCGGGAAATGAAAATGATCTAAGAGCACTGGATAGTTCCAGACCTGAGAATCGCATGCACTACATGTTTTCAAATTCTTGAAGAATCCATGACAAGATCAACAAGGTGTGTTGGAGAGCAGAGAACACAAGAACATTCTGCACATGTAGGCTACAGACCTGAGGATAAAAAACCCCCACTGTTTTGTAGAATATTGACCCATATTTCACGTAAAAAAAAATAGTAGATAAACTGCACAGTTTAGTGTTTTCCCCTACTCTCATACACAGCTATTCAAGCGTGAAACCATGTATGTTAGGTCAGGGAAAACACATCTGTGCAGTGCATTAATCCCAGGTTTGGAAACTTTACAAAACATTACAGATCAAATCCAACAGACAAAGCTTCCTCATACTTGTACTGTACTTATTGATTTAACGCTATCAAGCTCTTTCTGTTCTTTTTGCCAGATTGTTATCGAGTCCAGTGTGTTTGTGACGGAGAAGTGAAGGTTTCCAGACGTTCAACACTGGTCCAGGTCATGAGTTGGGTGAACTGCAGTTGGCTCCACATGGATTCTCACATAGAATTACACCAGAAGCAGGAGGTGAGAGAGCTGCCCAGTCAAATTGTGCCTCTTTTTGCAGAGAGCATGTGTGTTACTGAATCTGTGTGTTCCTGAAGCCACCCAGTACATTCTCCAGTCACCGTTTCATGTTGCTAAGACGCACGTTCTTCTCCAGCTCAAACTGCCGCTGGTCCACTCTCTCCAGAAAGTTCTTCCTCTCTACATACCTACAGGAACAGATAGAGCACATCAGTAAATACAGTACATTCTGTTTACATGCAGCTCAGATAAACACAAGCAATATTTGAATAGGAGGCACATACACTAATTAGTCAAAACAACCGAGTCACAGGCCTTCGCTCCCCACACCTCACTGAGCAGTGAGCACCCAAGAACTTGCTGGTTCACTGACTGTACTTCCTTGGACCATTTTGCTAAGTACTAATCACTGCATACTGGGAATCCCCCACAAGACCCACCATTCTGGAGATGCTCTGATCATCACAGCTATCACAGTTTAGCCCTTGTCACAGTTATTTAGCTTCTTATAGTCATATTTCCTGCCTCTCACACATCAGCTTCAAGCACTGACTGTTCACTTGCTGCCTGACTAAATGGCAACAGTGAAGGAACGGGATATATGAATGTTTCACCTTTCAGTGGTTTTAATATCATGGCTGAGTGATGTAAGTGCTTCTTGCAATGAGACAAGTTCCCAAACAGGTTTATACACTGTATGGATACAGCTTTCTCCATATGTCCCATTTGTATTATATTTATTACCTAAAATCAAATTTGAATATGTAATACTACTACTACTACTACTACTAATATAACCTGGGTTTGATTTTACTGGCGAAATCCTCCTTGACAGTGCAGCTCACAGGCTGTAAAAGGGCCTGCCATGGCAGATTTGGACAGGAATAAAACACTAGTAAAAATGACATGGCCCCTCCTCCCCATGTAAAACGAATCCTGTCCAAATAGCGTGATCCTAAAACTAACCCTAATCGTCAGCTATTTTAGTGTTAAACAAATAAAAAGGACAACTGTTAGAAAGGACTTTTCTGCTCTGGTCCGTTCATGTATAAAAAGAAACATGCAGTTGCACGAAAGCACACACCTACTCCAGAGGAGACCAAAAAAAAACCTCTTACACAACTGATGTCTCTCTCCTGTGTCACTGCAGCTGATACCGATGCTATATGCAGAACCACTGTTATGACACAGCATATCTTCACTCCTCCCGGTGGGGCAACTTTCTGCCGTGCTGCACTGCTTACCATGTCTGCTTCCTACAACCTTCAACTTGTAAAGGTTACATTCACACAGCAGTGCTGAAGCTGCAAAAATGCAACCTTTTTGCCTAAATGTGACTAGTTGGGGGTGGGGGGTAGTGTTAAAACACCTACATTACAACAAATACAAACAACATGAATACAGTAAATGGTGGTTTTATGAGTGGCAAAATGTTTGCCATTGTTAGACCTCTTTCCTCATGTAAGACTTTTGCACATAATATTCACACACACACACACACACACACACACACACACACACACACTTGCTCGTTTACTGTAGACATTTTAAAAATAACTGAAATTTACAGCTAACACATCAGTCATTATCAGTTTCTTGCAGAACACACCGCTGCAGAATGCATTACTATGTAGACTATGTGGACACAAACTATGCTGTAGTGGGGAAACGTGTAAATAACTGATTTGCTATTGATATTTATTGATATAGATTCATATCAGTCAAACCAGAAGAAGGTTACTGAAATCAGGAAACAGTTCATTTTAGTATACCTGCAAAGATCATCTTGCAAATAGTGTTTTTGCTGTCACTCAGGATGCAGGCAGATGATGCATGCAACATTATTGATTTAAAAAAATGGTCATTCACACTAATGACTGATATGGTCACTGATGCACACCAAGTCAGAAAGATCAGATGTGAAACAACCGAAGCAACATTTAAATCTGGGGTATAACTTCCATAAGGCAACCATGAGGAAGTGAATGTAAAGATGGTCTGAACAGATGAGCTGCTTCACTAAAATTCATGCATGTGGTAACAGTGTAAGTGTGGCCTTGCTCAATATAAAGAGGGAAGCTCTGTTTAGAGTTGTTATCTGGGGTTTAAAAACAGGGCCAGCAGCTGAGAGACAGGTCATAGAGCAGCTGCATTTGCACATGGTGATGAGAGGCTCTTGGGAAAAGAGATTTTTTTTTTCTATTATATATTCTATTATGGCCCTGCCAAGCCCCAGTGGATTGCTCCAGCTGTGAAATGTACATCTTATATCACCAGATCCACCAGAAAATTCATCACATCACCTTCGTGAATTATAGCAAGAAAATAACTGATTTATGATCGGATTTAATGTCGGCTGGCTTCCCTTAGACACGGTCTCCTTTCTGTTTGGCTCACTGGGGGGGTAACAATGCACAGAAAAACTGTGAAATCCCAATGAAAAATGTGACAATGTGCATTATGGACATGTGGTGATGCATCATGGAGAATAAGTCTACTATGAATGATATCTGATGTGCCAATCAACAACCAGCACATCAGTGTCGTCGTCGTCCCCCGTCCCCCCCCCCCACACACCTTCCAGCTGCACATTTATTAGTCAATTTCATTTTGTCAAAGCTTTTTTACCCATTTAAATTACACTGATAAAATTGTGAGAATATGGAACCATTCTTTTGTGTGCAGAGTGTATCGTTAAAACTCCAATGGCTCACTGTAACACTTTAGAGACAAATTGCCCAAGTTTCCACTGCTACTTTTCAATACACTATGCCTGCAAAGGCTGTGTTTAAACAGCTACTTACTAAATTGCTCAAGCTTTGGTGTGCATAGTAGGTTGTTCCTAAAATAATTCAAAAACCCTGCTGTTCAAAGCACACATAAAAAACTTCACCTCAAAGGAGAATAGAAGCCCTAAGAGACATCACATTCAAATAAAATACAGAGGAAGTTTTTATTTAAAGGCAGTGTATCTCGCAGTACAGTTTGGCATATGATATTTTCAAATGGTTCGTTTTGAGTGCAACAGAAAGTACAGTCAGTCTCTACAGTTCAAATAATGAAATTAAACCAAGTGATATGCAATGTCATGTTAGCACCATGTTAGCGTACATTCCCTTTCTTACACACTATAGATCTCAAACTTAAAATGGCTATTTTTTCACAACCACATGTTTGGTGCTGCTTTGGGCTTTCAACTGTTCAATGTGAACCCAGGCCCATCCCTAGCTTGTGTTCCAAAACTGTGATGGTATTTCCTCTATGAACTATACTTTGAACTATGCTATTGTTTTACACTACAGAGGGGTGCAAGCTGACAGAAAACAAGGGAAGATACAAAGATTCAAGGCCATTTTTAAGAAAACAATATGGGAGGCCACTAAAATGTATAGTTTGTCTTCATTTTTGGCTCTGCTGAATCTTTAAGCACCAATCCTCAAAAAGTAAACATGCTTACATCTATAAAATACTGCAAACGTTTGATGAACATTGTATTTTTTACTGTACGTTTTATCATTTTTCAAAAAGGCTGCTCCTCTCCCTGTGAAGACCAGCAACTTGAGGGGCCACACTACAGGCTGGTTTAGGCCCTTCTTCGCTGCAATCTCCACCCCCAAATGCCACTTTAATCATCAATAATCAGCAGTCATATTCTGGGATGAATCCAGGCCTGTGGGCTCCCAGTGTGGGGTACACAAACAAATTTAGCGCTATTTCAGCCACCATCGTGGGCCAACATGCCCTCCACACCCGATCCTCCTCCTGAACCACATCCCTCCCAAAGAGACAGGGAAACGCAGGAACAGCAGCAAGCTGCAATTTGGCCTGTCGGAAGAGTCTTATTTTTAATCCTCAGCCCAGGTTTTTAATTTTGGCGTCTTTCTCGATCAAAGCCTACTGAAGCTGAGCTTAGAAAACATCCCCAGAAGTGAACCGATAGGGTCGCAACAATCTGTGGACCGTCAGCAACCGTGATTATTATGAATAAAACGAACTTACTTAAAATGAGAAGACTCATTTCATTCCAGTATATAACAATACACTACTGTAGTGTATTAAAAGTTAATACTGGCAAACAATAACGTTTTACTGGTTCTTTACGCACATCCACACATGCTGTGTTGATTCTACTCATCAGTGAATCAAACTCTGCATGGTTATGACTACAGGAGACATTCTAATTAACATTTCTAAAATAAACAAGCAAACAGTTATGTATTAACACAAGATCTTCTGATAATCCATCACAGTGGGGTGAACGCTGTACCTGTTTCATTGTTTATAACATATGCTTAACAGCATCATGCTCAATTTTGTGTTCTATACTGATAAAAATATAATAATAAAGGCAAAATATGAATTAATATTTTCAAATATGTAGTGACTGTTCTATCAAAAGTATTTGCCATGCTGTTGTTTTGCCATTGAAATGATGCACTGTAATACTGAAAAATTATGATAACATCACACTACAAGTAGCCATGAGAGCAATATTGGACCATAAAAAGAAGGAATACCTTGTCAGTCAGATGGGACTCTGAAGGACAGCAAGAGGAATGTAAGGGTTTAAGAAGTTCATCAAATAACAGATGATAGATTGAATGAAATAGGGTTTAAACAACAGTTACATCCTTTATCATCAGAGGAGCAGCAGTATTTGGCTCAGGCAGCTCTTCATCAGGCCCTGAAGGGGTTAAAGGCACCGCTGTTTGAGAGGAGGGGCTTGTTGTGCAGCAATGATGTCACTGTAGATTAGCATCCCCTGGAGAAAAGAAAAGCTATTCCCCTATCCCCCAGCTTCAAACCCCCCACCCTCCACCATAGTTCACTCGAGCCCAGGAGCATCACCAGATATCCAAAAAGGGTTTCCCTGAGGGATGCTGGATCAGAGCCCCTCATGCAAACCCATACATGCGCAGAGCAGAAACCTGGGTAACTATGGAGACCTGTAAAAGACAGGGGAGCTCGAGGGCTTCCAGATGGGGAAATAAATGGAGACATCAGGCAGCCCAAGGGTGGGCACAAAACTCAGTAAAACACCGTCATTCCAACAAACCACCCACGAGAGCTCACATTTGCTAGCCAGCATAGACTAATTAATCCTCTGGAATCAGCCAGAAGGTCAAGCAAAGAGAGAAAGCAAGAGACGGGCCCGGTCTTCTCACAGGCAAGCATTTTAAAAGGAGAGGAGCACCACATATGGCCATTTTCACGATTCAAATATCCACCATTTCAATAAACGGCACCCTAATTTCATTTTAGAAAGAAATAATTAAAAATAGAAGCAAGTGTGATTTAATATTACCAGAAAAAATTTTGCTACACAAACTCTTTTACAGATGCACCAATGATTTGGCCCAAGAACATTTTCAGCTGAAACTGCTTTATGTGTTGAATGAAAAAGTAATAGGCCTAAAAACATGGTAAAAACAACAAAAATAACAGTAAATTGATCTATCGTACAGTATAAAAAATAAAATCTTGATAAATGCTTTGTTTCCTAAAGGATCATACAGGCTTAATTAGGGCTGGGATGTGGTTTGGGTAGAGTGCTTTTTTTGGTAAGGTTATTGCCTCCAGCGTTTAAAAAGTTTGCTTTGTTTGCCTTTTTAACGTTATCTGATTTAATATTCATATTTTAATGGAATTAAACAATGCAGTGTTGAGTTCAGCATTTAGTAATAAACCATTTTGTTCCTCTTGTTCCGATGTAGCTCCTGCCTGGGAAACCTCAGACTGCTGGATTTGAGTATTACGTATTATTTAATAATAGTAGCAGGCTGATTAAATTTCTATTATTTCTGTTCTCTTTCCCATCAAACCGATTATTGTCTTTGTAGCCTTGTCAGCAGTATTGCATTCAATCCAAAGCAAAAATTAAATAGCAAATTGTATAAATAAAAATAATTGTTTGTTTCAGCTAAACACTTCAATGTATTACAAGTTAATTGATACCAGGCTGAGCTTGGGTATGCATTTTTTAAAAATCACAACTGTTTCTCCCTACAACACTGAGTTTATGGGGTTTTATTACACCTTCAATGTGATTTGCACTGCTGTAATTTGTGTAATAGGCTTACGCGCTGCGTAATGGTAACCCTGTGTGTAGGCTGCCTCAGAGAGAGATATAGCCTGGGTTCATTATAAATTGAAGGAGCGGGGGATAAAACATCTCCCTAAGTGGTGCACGTGTGTCATTACTTTTACAATATTGCCTGTTTGTTTACTCTATTTTCCAGGCCATGTCAGGGTGCTGTCAGGATATGACTGGAGAAGACACTTCAAAGAGAAAAAGTGCTTTATAAACAACACAAGCAATGGTGATACAGACCATGTAATGAAAGGTTTAATTCGGTGCTACCGGCTGTCTGTTTTATTTGGAGTAATTAGACCTGAACTGCAAACCAATATAGACATTTGTGAATCCAATCAAGACTAAAAGGGAGCACAAACCCAAGACTGGTAAAGGTAAGGAGACATTTGGCAGATGCCCTTATCCAGAGCGACCCCTTAGTTACTGGAGCAGCTGAGGGTTAAGTGTCTTGCTCAAGGATAAAATGGTAATAAGTGGGTTTGAATCTGCTATTTTGTTAGCAAAAATAGGCAACAGCACAAAGCTGAATAAGCTAAATCTGTGCTCCAAACATGTTTTTGATGGAGAACAACTTTTAGGGTAAGTTAAAAATGAACTGGATTTTTTGATGAACTACAATTTAAGTGTCAGGATGCCCGTCTACTGTATGTCGCTTTGAAAAAAATTCAGGCCACTCGTTCAAATACAGCTTTTTTGAGCCTATTATATCACTTTCATCATGATGTTGAGTCACATTTCAAGCTGTTAAGGGTGTAACAAAATAGAAGCAGAACTGAAAAATGTCTGGATGACTTATGGAACAATAGCAAGACTGTAAGTACATATTATGAAGATCCCAGACTTAACATAAACCCAACCATCCATTAAACACTCTTCCTTAAATAGCACAACTTTTACCATACATAAATTAACAGAGCAATAATTAGACATTTGAAAGGAATGCAAAATAGTAGACGAAAAATATTGTCAGCAAAACAAAAGAAATAAAAAGCTGTACAAAACACTGATATCTGACCGCACGGAACACTGAATAATGAGGACTGCGGTGCAGTTTTCTGTGATGAGTAGGCCAAAGGTAGTTGCATGCATGTGTAGGCTGAGCACGAGGACGTGAGTGCAGATATGCTCCCACACAACCTGGTCTTGGTTGGTAAAAACCATACATCCACACTACACAGAAAAACACTGCGATATAAAGTCACATTCGGCTTACAGTGCATCAGCTCTCACAGTAACATTACACAAGCCTCTCGGAGCAGAATGTGCTATACGCACCAGACAACAACTTAATTATAGGTAAACAGAACCACACTGGTGGTTCTGTGTGTTTGTCCGCACATGCTATTTACATGAAAACATGTAATTTCCATAGCCTTGCTATGCCTAAGAGCAGCACATTCTATACAATTAAACACAAGACCATAGCATCACTTTGCTACAGTATACCACAGGGACTACGGCACTTAAAGAACTGAACAAAAGTGCTTAATATAACTCTTGTCTCAGTGCCACACATCCGCTCAGCCATACTCACTGGAACCCACATCGTCTTGCGCCTCTGCAGATATATCTACCCCTGACCCTGAGGTTGAATAAAATAGATGTTCCTCCTCCCCAATGAACATCAAAAAATGTTCTTTAAACCAATTACCCACTTCATATCAGACCATGTCAACCAAGTCTTTTGAACGCTATTTTTCCATTCATTTCTTATGCAAGCAGGAGCTGGACCTGGGTTAACCCCACTCCATCTAGCTATGGCCTTCTGTTGCTCCGTTTGAAAGGAGATGGACAGAAAGATTATGAGAGGTGCACTGAAGCACCACCCATTGGCTGTACTCTTATGGTTCATTTGCAGGGTTTAGAACGTTACTATTGTGATTATGAGCTTTACTAGCAGTGCTGCACCCTGCACAAGCAGTGGTGCAGGGTCTAGGGTATGGAGAATTGGTTTGAATCCTATGTGGTGCTTTAAGAGATGCTGACTCCTTCAAAAGCAAATGGTTATGCTTCTACCATTCACTGGAACATGGTTGTACATTTGAGTACTTAGAGATGTTGTGAAAACAGGAAAGAAGATTGCTGACACAGAGCTGCCACCACTAGCACATCTTCACAGCACCTGCTGTGTAAGAAGGGCTATGAAAATTACAAAAGACGTAATAAACCCCAGCCACCATCTGTTTAAGCCGCTCCCATCAGGCGGGCATTTCAAGACAGTCTGTACACAAAGAAACTAAAAAACAGTCTTTTCCCCCAAAAGTTGCATCACTACAGAGCTCTTATCATCTCAGTCTGGCAAGAGGGACTTGCTGTCATCAGAGCACTACATACAATACTTACTTAAATATCTTTTTAAAATCACTGACTATGCACAGTATTAAACATCATACACCCCAATACAGCATCACTCATTTGCAGCTGATGCTTTTGCACACTTGTTAGTTGTATTTTAGTTGCATTTTATAGTTATACTGTTTATATGTCATACTTGCATTACTCAGATTTTTGTTTTCCATTATTTCCCCCCCAAAGAACGTACATTATATGGACGTTCTACAAACACTAAAAAATTGTATTCACACACTCACATCTCAGAGGCATTCAGGTAGGCGGGGGCATTCTCTGGAAGATTCTTTGAGGAACCAGATACGTTTTCTCTATGGCCTGAGGCCTTTCTGGTACCTTTATTTGTAATAGTGTGGCTGAGACTAATGAGACGTGAAGACCCAAGACTCACCCCTCTTTGCCTCGGTTGTGGATGGCCAGCTCATCAGTGATGCCCTCCTCTGTTTTGAAGGCGTCCCAGTCCAGCTTGGACTTCTCCAGAGTGCTCATCTTCTGCTTCTTGCCACCGATACGGTTCAGAACACTGCCCATCCCTGCTGGCCTCTTCACACTGGAGGAGAGAGGAGGCTTTAAAAAAATGTAGTAGGGTCAAGAGTGCACAAAGGAGGCACAGAGGGGGAATTTCTACAGGACACAGGGCTTAAGAGTCTAAAACATGAGTGACTCCCCCAAATCAAAAATGTCAGAGGAGATTAAATCCCTAATGACACGGTCACAGAACATCAGCTAAGAAGAAACAGTTTGGATGAATCAAAATAATAATGGACAAAGATGCAGAACATGGAGGCTGAATTGAAAGAGACAGACAAAAACAGATAGGGGTGGGGAGTTGTGGAACAAAGTGGAAGACAACGATCAAAACAAGCTGAGATCAAAACAATCAGTGGGAATGTTTTTCACATGGCTGCAACAAAGCTGTCCATTTTGAAAGATACAGAAGTCATCTTGACACTGCCGTTGCGCCTGGCTGGAATAATGAAATGTTAAACGATGTGTGTCAGGAAAAAGAGCTGAAGCCATTACACTGGTGGGTGCAGGGGGTTGGGGTGACTGGGGGCTCTATAGGAGAGAAGGGGAGGGTGGGAGGAATCTTTTGAGGGTGCAGGAGTGAGCAGAGAGTCCAAGGACAAACTGTTTCATGCTCAGGTGAGTCATACTGGAAGTTCTTTCATGAGAAACGAGAAGGAAAATGAATGTGTGTATGTGTGTGTGTTTGTGCAAATGAGTGTTCTACTGAGGGCACTCCACCTTCGTCCCTTTGCATGCCATGATAAATTCTAGAATAGCACAATACAGTCAGTATTAAGAGACAGACTGACATGACAAGTGCATTCATTTTAGTTTTCCTGATACTGCAATATGTAATAATATAAAAAAACAAACATGCAAGCTCATAATAAGGGCAGATCATTTCTCCTCTTTAAACAAACATTTCTCATCTCAGAATCGAATGCAGGGTGAAAGATGCTCTCCTCAGAAGTCTACATTAGTTAGTGGCTTTTATGTTAGCTTGAGCTTAATGAAGTGGCCAGTGGGTCTTCTTGCCTAACACGGTCATGCCTGCAATGGCACGTCCGCTCATCCACTTTCAGCAGCCTTCTCTCTTGGTCTGAGGAACTAGAAGAAAAACAACTTGATGCTGTAGCTGTTAAGCTAAAATGACATTTCCTGTTATTCTGTTTGTTCTTCTCCACTTCTAACACCATACTTGATCTGACTGCTGTTGGCAAAACTGAATGGATCAGGCAGTGCTGCATTAAACCTCCAGACTGAATCACTCCTTACAACTCCAGCATAAATGGTTTCAGGACATAAGTAGAGGCTTAAAGTTAATGTATGTTTATTTTAACCTCACCTAGCCATGCTTTACTGGTGCCACAATACACCTGCACACCTCCTATCATAAGAGGCAGCTGGTGGCCTAGTGCCTAGGGAGGTGCCCCCGCGATCAGATGGTTCGAATCCCAGGGTAGAACTTAGCTCTATTTAGCTAGCTAGTTAGGTAGCCCATTTTGTTAGCCATCTTAGAATTGTGTTTATTTTTAGTGCAGCCTTATTGAATTAGACCAGGCAACAAAAATTTGTTTCATTACATTGTGTAGTGTTTCTTATACAATCTCAGCACGCTGATTATTGTGGTAACGTGTATTTTAGAAACATCATTTTTAGGAAAAAAAATAAACGGCTGACAAGGTCTTTTGTTATACTTCTGTTAACTTTTTGCATATTAATATGTTTGTTTGTTGTACATATAGATAACAGGGTTGCCAGCTATCAAGCACTAAGCATGAGACACACGTATCAGTGAGACTAATAAGAAAATAATAGTAGTAGTACAACAATCTTATAATGAAAAAATATGAAATTTAGTTATCTCTAGAACCATTGAAGGTAGGAAAAAAAATGATGTGAGCATGCAAAACATGACTAAGAAATATATGAAATTTCATAAAAAATTGTTACCCAGTGTTATCTATACATACTAAACCAGAAGCCAATTGTAAAACAGTATAGGTCAGATTTCACCATCCCAGTCTCAATGGGAGGAAGTTTTAATTTCAAGCCTTATCTGACATAGTGTCCCTGAAATAAATGAATACATACATATAATAGGGCAATTACAGACTTAATACAAAAACATGAGTCATGTTTAACTTATATTAACTTAGAATTTGACTATTATTTATTTATTGCCAAATTACAAATTGATGTATATTTTATTGGAAAAACTGTTTACTATTTTACAAATATGGGATGAGAATTCATTCACAGACATCAACTGTTACACTTAATTTAACCTCTGTAAATCAAAATATACAATTATTGAGGCGGGTTCAAACTTCTGACTGGCACTTTACTGAGCCTTGACACCCTTCATTTGAACTCAGATACCCATTATGCACCAGCAGGTATGGCATTTCTGCTGACTCATGAGAGAAACCATGTCATAACATATAACATGCTAAGACATTAAACATGAAGTCATCCAGCAGTATGAACACGATGAGTGCAGTGTTATCCTACATCTGGCAGGCTATAATACCACATTTCAGCACATACTACTTTGCCTGGCAATCAGTAGAGGTGTTTAGTTCATGTCCATGCTCTATGATTACAGCCCTGTAATAAACATGTACTTAATATGTGCACAGGGAAGAGAGAGAGAGAGAGAGAGAGAGAGAGAGAGAGAGTGGGAGAAACAGAGACAGAGAGAGAGAGAGAGAGAGAGAGAGAAAGAGACAGACAGAGCAAGAGAGAGAGACAGAGACAGACAGAGCGAGAGAGAGAGACAGAGACAGACAGAGCAAGAGAGAGAGACAGAGACAGACAGAGCAAGAGAGAGAGACAGAGACAGACAGAGCGAGAGGGACAGAGAGAGTGAGAGACACAGAGCGAGAGCGAGAGAGAGAGAGACAGAGCGAGAGAGAGAGAAAGAGACAGAGACAGAGTGAGAAAGAGACACATTCCGGAGAAACTGGGCTAAAGCCTGTCAGCTTGCATTCGCCTTGGCGTTGTGAAAGTGAAAGTGAAAGTGATCATTCGGTCATACGTGAACACACCACTGCACACAGTGTGAACAGCACGAAATT
>JBBPDB010000019.1:648223-662094 GCA_037974465.1 Brachypetersius altus | reverse complement strand
TTACAGGTTTAAGAACAGTTGTGGACTACTTTAAGCACTGATGTACATCGCTCTGGATAAGAGCGTCTGCTAAATGCCGTAAACGCAATTCAAATACGGATGGATGTGTGTTAAAATTGGTCATATTTTAGGTTTATTCTATATTTTCACTACAACAACACATGCAATTTGACCAGGGGTGCACAAACTTCCACGTACAATGGCATTAGCCAGTGATCATCAAACCCGTACAGGTTATCACTGAAGTCTAAAACTAAAAATGCCTCTCTAGTCACACTGCGCAGGATTCATCATATTATTTGTAAAATTTTTGTTTTCTCATAACTGTCAAAAAAACTGTCACTGTTGCCTCTATGTTTTCAGAGTTCTGGTTACATCATCACCACCACCACCACCAAAAGAAGAAGAAAAAAAATATTAAACTGTAATATCAATGACCTGTACCTCCCACCAACACTACTCATGGAGCGAAAACACTCAGATACTTAAAGATATCTCATGAAGAAAATGCATGAGTTCTAACTCATGTTGACTTTAAGACTAATGTAACCAGCAAGAATATGTTTGCAGCCAAGTTCTGGTTTATTATGGCCATGTTAAAGCTTCAAATTCAGCACTCTCAGGACCACTAGACACCTTAGGCACTTGCAGATCACTTCTCTAAAGGACGGCCTTTCGATTAGGGGTCTTAAAATCTTTCACTAACTCCATCAATGAACCAAACTTGATCCTTTTCAAATCAGTCACAGCCTGACCTTCTATTCATACTGTGACCAACACCAAACTGGTACTGGTTTCAATTATGAAGGTAATTATGAAGACATCTTAACTAATATATTTTCAAAAACTGAATATAAAATAATTTTTCAAATTGTTCAGTAGGAAAAACAAAAGGATAAAAATCACTCCAAAATTGTATTATATATGCAAAGAAAATGCACACAAAATGCCATATCAACAAAAGAATCATTGCAGACCAATAAAAGCACCCTTGTTCCCCAGTTAATGTTTTGGAGAGCTGTTTTAAATCAGTGACACTACTCTGCCACCTTGTGAGTGAAACGAGTAATGCAGCAGCAAAGGCAAAACCTACCGAACTTCTTCTCCAGCGAAGTCGAACACCTTTGTGATTGTGACTCTGGAGGGCTCTTTGGGTTTTGATGCTTGCTGTGGGGATTCTAAGATGTCTTTCTTAGGTTCATCCGTCTATGGACAAGAAGGAAGAAAAGGACCAGAAAAGTCATAAACAACTTGATCAAAATAAACAGAAACAGACATTGCCATCATGAGAAAATCTATACTCTCCTTTTTCAAAAAGTGGAGAAACAAAAATAACTACCTGGCCCTGTTTTGGCCTAATTATCACTTCAGGGTGCAAAGAAATATTTTAGCTCTTACAGCTATCCTCGTGTATGTGGAGCAGTCAGATCGCACAGCATGTAAAAAATGGAGACAAGGCTTTTTTAAAACAGCAATACCTTCAAGCTCATCACACATTCAGATGGATGCTGAGGGGTAACAAAATGTGCATTCTATACATGTACTTTACTCAAGGGTACCTCTGTGGCGCCTCTGGCAGTCCTGGGATTTGAACCCACAACCTTCTGATCACAGAGTCAACTCCATAACCCCCAGCTGCCCTAAACCTCCACTTTCTTTTAAATGTCTGCAATTAGGTTTTACTTTTTTCTATTTCTCACATTATTTTATTCCAATAATAAAATACCATGTGCTGTGGTGTGTTCACGTATGATAGAATGGTCACTTTCACTTTCATTTTATTCTTGTGCATGGTAATGGGCAGCTGGTGGCCTAGTGGTTAGGTAGCTGCTCCTACAATTACTACCAGTTCAAGCTCATCACACATTCAGATGGATGCTGAGGGGCAACAAAATGTGCATTCTATACGTGTACAGTTCTGGGTGATAAAGACCTAAGAAGAAATAAGATGCTTATTTTAAGAGCACACACCTGGTCAGAGACAGAATCCTGAGCTTTGGGTCTGGGACCAACATCCTTTAAAAAACTAGCCCAAAGATCATCTGCTTTTTTCTTCTGTTTATCTTCGTCCTCTTTTCTGAAGCCAGACTTTGAAACTTCTTTTGCCTCTTCTTCTCCATTCGGTCTGTCCGTGGCACCCTCATCAGCGTCTTCCAGCTTAAGCCCTCCTTTTTTCCTTTTCCTTCAAAGAGTGTTCACAGTAATGAGACATGGGACTGATAAAGGAAAAAAACAAAATCTGAGCAGACAGGCTTCAGATTAAGTGGAATGATGTACCTCACAGAAAGAGCTTTATTTGACAACTTCTTCTTCTTTACATGGCTGCTCTGTGATACACTTTGGTCCTCTCCATCCAGGCCTTCTTCTTTCTCACACTCGTTAATGTCATCCTCACTCAGGTTATCATCTGATCAAGAAAAGATACACAGAACTGTAGAAAATTTCAGTCAGGAAACAAAAAAGGAGATAGCTATTACACCCATTAAAGATTACATTAAAAACAGTTTATATGCACCCACAGGTAAGCAATTACATTAAAACAGTCTAAACCTGTGTAATATTTTGTAGGTCCCCTTGTGTCACCAAAATAACCCTGATCCATCGACGTATGGGCTCCACAATACCTCAGTGGTGCCACTGGCATCCCTGGGATTCAAACACATGGCCTTCTGATCACAGGGGCAACTCCCTACCCACCAGAACACTCACTGCCCTGACCCTCCTGACCTTCTTCACCTCTACTTTCTTTCAAATATCTGCACTTCTACTTTCATGATTTTCTTTTATTTCTTTACTTCGACTTTGTGGATTTGAATCAGTAATATTCTGACTCAGTGCCTGGTATTCTACTGCTGTACCACTGAGGGGGCTTTAGAAATCAGTGTGATGGGATAGTACTTTACTCAAGGGTGCCTCAGCAGTGCCCCTGGCAGGCCTGGGATTTGAACCCACAACTTTCCAATCAGAGAGTCAACTCCATAACTCCCAGCTGCCCTAAACCTCCACCTTCTTTTAAATATCTGCAATTAGGTTTGAATTTTTTTTCCATTTCTTAATTATTTTATTCCCATAATAAAATAATGTGTGCTGTGGTGTGTTCACATATGATAGAATGGTCACTTTCACTTTCCTTTTTATTCTTGTGCATGATAATGGGCAGCTGGTGGCCTAGTGGGTAGGTAGTTGCCCCTACAGAGGGTTGTGGGCTCGAATCCCATCACTCCCAGTGGCAACACTGAGGTACCCTTGAGCAAGGTACAATCCCAACACACTGCTCCCCTTGGCTGTCCACTGCTTCACTTTGTGAATGGATTAAATGCAGAGAACAATTTCACACTGTTCACACTGTGTGCTGTGGTGTATTCACATATAACAAATGGACACATTGCATTAATATATACAAAAAATTGACTTGACTGTTAGAACAGCAACTTGAAGAACCACTAAGTGGCTGTATAAAACTCTTGTTTCAGGTTATGGTACTGTGCAGAACACACAGCTGGTAAAACAGAAACACAGCTCCAGTTAAAAGCTGTAATTGAACTGTGAATTGTAAAGTGTGCAGGTCCTTTTGCCACCATGCTAACATTAGCATACTAACGGCCCACAGCCAGAAAACCACCTTACCAGAGGGCACGTAGTCTTCATCTTCATTGGAAGAATAATCATCTGAATCGTAGTCTGAATAATTCATAATTTTTCTTGTAAAACGACGTGAATGGAAACCAAAACGATAAATAAAACCACCAATAAGCTAACTCACGTACAGGGAACACAAAGCCTGCGCGGACTTGTTTTGTATGATCTATAAACAGTTGTCTGTTCATTTGACGTTGCTCTTGTCAATCCCTATTATATATAAATCGACACTAGCTCAGCTTCTACTATGGCACGGCTAAAGGGACAAAATACCCTGTTGCTCTTTAATAACAAAACATCCCAGGTGAGTGGTGTTGATGTGTCTTTCATGTTTGTGACCTGTTTTTAAAGTATGCCAGGTATCATTTATAACTTCAGATGCTGATAGAGAGAGAGAGAGAAGAAGAGACAGATCCGTTATTAGATAAGGTAGCTGTCAGACTACGTCAGGAGCTGGCGATGTGACGTCAGAGAGGACAGGTCCGTGTGGATGGAGGAGAGTGTTGGAAGCTGCTGCAGCTTCACCATCCGAGCTAGGAGCCCAAACTGTCCGATTTTCTAATGCTGTTACCTGGACTTTCGGGTTGCTTCGCACGTGGTCGCCGTGTAGACTTCGCGAGACATGCAGGACGACTCTAACATCCCCGACATAGGGTTCAATCTGAACCTGGTCCCCAGGAAAAATGCCACCAGCTGTGGGAACGACACGTCTCTGTGTGACTTCTCAGGTCAGCGCTGGTTCATGTCTTCCTTTCCAGAAAAATAAGATGCTTGTGGCGGTATTTAATGGCTTTTTAAAAACTTTTTGGGAAAACGAACGCTCGAGCTAATACACATAGCTTAGCGAGCTAGCCGACGTAGCTTAGCAACTGAGTAGCATTATGTGTTTTCTTGTGATTCCTGTGTTTGTCAAATGCATTTTTGTAAATATACGGAGAGTTTACATCATATGCTGACAGAACAAATAGTCTGAAGTGTCTGAGTGTAATGTACGGAGGAACTGCGGAAACCAAAACAAGTGTTTAGCTGGCTAGCCAGTTAGCCACTGTAAAAGTAGCTACCCTTAGTTCCTATAGATAACATTACTGAACTGAACCTGTGTTTCTCAGTGTATGTTAGCTTGTTATCTTGTGTGTTTTGCTGCAAAACGTACACATGTCTCCGGAGACTGCAATATGAAAGAGAATATATTAGTGCCTAATAGGCACAGTGTGTGATTGTGTGTAAGAAATTAGAAAATATATGAGTAAAGTGTAAACTGTCATATGTGAACTTCGCTCACAGGATTCAATTGTTTTCTTTATTTACCACATTCACCAAGTAAAGCAGTGGACAGACAGGAACGCAGAACCCGTGGAACAGTCTGTTGGAACGTGCCTTGCTCTAGGGTACCTCAGAGGTGCCACTGGCAGTCCTACGGGTTCGAACCCATAGCCTTCTGATTGCAGGGGCAACTCCCTAACCACCAGACAACC
Source organism: Brachypetersius altus (assembly GCA_037974465.1). Classification (NCBI taxonomy): domain Eukaryota; kingdom Metazoa; phylum Chordata; class Actinopteri; order Characiformes; family Alestidae; genus Brachypetersius; species Brachypetersius altus. Next base: position 656,980 of record JBBPDB010000019.1, on the reverse strand, counting down.
AGCTACACTTGTCGAGCTGTGTAAAATCGGTTGCATAGTTTGAATCCCATGAATATGATGGAGATAACTTTATTGTTGTTGTGGAAGCAGTTAATCTCTGTGCAGCCTGGAAACCGGAATTCTGATTTGAAGTCTCAGTCAAGACGTTTTATGTGACATAATAAAGTCCATATGTTTCTTAAGTCAAATTCTTTAGATTTCTAATAATGCAGGCAAGTCAACTGCATTCAGTTTATTATTCTAAATAAAGACCCTCTATCATTCTGCTGTGAACCAGAGCATCTCCAACTAACAAATACTCAAATTTGCTGTCTGTTTATTATACTGTAAGATGACATTTATATGGCATTTTATTGATTCTGCAGGGTATGGCTTCAATTGCTTAATGTCATTTATTAATTCATAATGTTTTTGCAAAGCCTTTGTTTTACCAATCTTTGTCTTTTGCTCTGTCTCAGAGATGTGGTATGGTGTGTTCTTGTGGGCTGTTGTCTCCTCACTGGTGTTCCACCTGCCCGCTGCTCTGCTGGCCCTTGCCACTCTCCGCAGACATAAGGTGGCACGCTTCTTGCCAGTCGCCATCCTGCTTATGGGCATTATAGGCCCCATGTTTGGAGGCGTCCTCACCAGTATGTGTCTCTGTTTGTCCTAATTCTAATAGTAATATCTTTGCTTGATCCCACTACACATGCATTAGTGTAATGAACATTTGTGTACTGTAATGAGTGTGTATGGGTATAGTGGGTCCATTTTAAAAGCCAATCAGTGCACTTATAATAGAGTGGTGGTGCTTTTTGATAGCTCAGTTTTTAACCGTAACTAATTATGAGCATGAGGAACTGAAGTTTGACCCACATACTGTCCTTAATAGGGTCTAAGAGAGATACTGCAGTGGGCTTTATTTAGTTGATGCTTCAGAATGTTTTGAAACACTTTAAAATTTGTGATGACAGAATCAGGTAATAGCTAAAAATACGAATTGAATTTGACATGTTCATGAAATGATTTAACAGAAGCCTGGAATTCCTATAACAAAGCACCCCTGTTTAAAATACACTAAAATAGCAGAATAAAACGGTCCACTCGAAATTAGCTACACCAGGTCTGAAGTACATTATTTTAGCACAGGAAGTGTGGATGTACTAGCTGTATGCACATTTTAAATATAATCTGTTACTGCGATATATTTAGAAAACACTGATGCTGAATTGTATTAGTATTGCTCAGCACCTCATTATATACTAAATGTTTTTTGTGACTTCTTCCAGGTGCAGCGATAGCAGGGGTTTATATGGCAGCAGGAAAGAGGATGATGTCCTTGGAGGCCTTGGTGTTTGGAGTGGGACAATCTTTCTGTGTTCTCATTATCTCGTTCCTTAGAGTGTTGGCCACCCTGTAGCATCGAGCCACTGGCCCAAACAGGCTGCCACAATGGAGGAGGAGAGCCATGAAAGACTCTGTTCAGTTTCCCTGGACATCATATGCAAAAACATGGATGCCTTATTTTCCACCTGTGTCCCCACAGCTCTTTAGTTTTGATATGTAGATAGATTTCTCTCTCTCTCTCTCTCTCTTTCAAAATGTCAGGTTTCATGTGGCAAAATGGATAGATGAGCACCTATCTTCAAATCAGAGATGGCCTTCGTACACAGGTAGTTTTTGGAGACATCTTGCACATGTGCGCTTTGTATAAAGTAGAACATTCCAGAAGTACGATGTAATGGGCCAACGGATCTTTAACACTGAGGGCCATGGAACCACAGCGGGCAGTGTTCAGAGCAACTTTGGTGGGTTTCAAGAAGCCCTTTAAATCTTGGTTTTCCTGTATTTTGCGGAGGTGTATGTGTGTCATCATGACCACAGACATGATTTTTGCACTCCAAATTCGCTTTGTTCAGCACAGGCTAGTGTGGAAGTTCTCTACCACCAGGTAAAACAGAAAAAAACTGCTGGTTTTTTTTTTTTCTCTTCTTGTTTCTGGCAGCAGTATGTCATTTTGACTTGGAAATTCAAAATTATTAATTATTTTTCTTGAAATACTACTATGTCAAAATGATCAACTTACTAAGTCAGCCAGGCAGGTGTGAGTTTCCATAGGTTAGTCACGTTTGACTAATCTGTTAGTTTGAGCCTACACATGTGATCGTTTTCGGTATGTACATACTAAAGCTCATTCCAGTTCCTCCTCAAGTTACTGTGGAGAGATATAAAGATTTTATATATTTTTAAAGAAATTAATCTTACAGGCCAAAAGCCCTAGAGTTGTTTTCATTTCCTTTCACTTTTCTTTGCTTAAAGATTTTATTTTGTTGGTTTACATCTTGTTTTCTTTTTCAGTGCATCTTGGTACAGAGGTTCCAGGTGAATATAGTCTATAACTGATTTTTTTTTTGTGGCTAATTCTACTATTTTGAGAGCTCGTTTTCCATTTGCCACATTTGAATAGTTCCATTGTCATTTTAACATTTACACGTCATGGAGACTGTTGAGTTGTTAATTGCGTTTGAACTTCAGCATTTGGCCTTCACATTATTTATTTACAGCACACAGTAATATATTGTTGCTTTGATATTAATATGCCCATAAGATTCCATATGAGGCGACCTCAGTTCTTAATGCCTATTATATGAATGTGTATCAGATTTCAGTGAAATCCCTAATAGAATTTCTTATTCCTTTTACCAAAGAGATCTAAACACTAATGTACAGCAGTTGTAAATTTGATATACTGTAATCTTTTATCTTCTTTTAGAGGTTTCCTGCAGCGACCACAATCAAATGACTCCATCTAACTCAAAAAACATTTGTGTGAAATACTTCCCACCTAAACAGTGCAGCACATAAAGAGGGTATAAGGCAGCCTCACTACACCTTGAAGAGTGTGAAGTTAAAGGGCCAAAGAGATGTAAGTCTTGCTTTTGATCCAGAGTCTACCACTCATGTTAGTGCCAGTGACTTGAAACGACTACACAAAGCATCAGGAGAATCCGGTTAAATGTATTGCTGAAAAATGGCAAAATCATTTTAGAATGGTCAATTTATGTGCATCCTTCATAACCCTCTCAGTCTGGTGAAGGCTCATTGGGTGTTTGAGATGTCAGGTCATCTGTCACACTAAACGAGTGGTGGAAATTCAGCCTCAAATCCATATATTTTTTAAAAAATAATCCAAAAGAATTTTCTCTGATTGAAGTGTAGCAACAGCCTCAAAAATGTCTACAGATTTGTAACTACATTACCATGCAGCAGGTGGGAAAGATATTAACCAGTAACGTCATGCTGCACCACTCATCTTCTTTCAGATAGCTCAGAGAGTTTCCCTGGTCTCCCCGTTTCACTCAGAAATGTCAATGCCATTGTTTTTTTTAAAAACAAATCTTACTTTTGTGTATACAAGGCTAGCCATGAACTAAATTCACGAGGATGTGTCCGTGTAACTCTACTAGCTTTAAGGTAGTGTTTTATCTGATCAACTAGAAACAAAATTGTTTCTTTCTTCTCAAACAACAGGCTTTGATTAAGCTGCATTCCCTCTTGAAACAAGTCCTCTAAAAGTTTTTCCTCCAAGCTCCAGTAACAGTGTGGACTGTTATTGCTGATAAATCTGGTAATCTTTTATGAATGGAGTCCTCAGTCTTTAAGCTGGCTACAGCTGAAACGTTGGCAGTGCTGTCGTCAGCTGTGGAAATCATTGAAAGCAATGTTTTCCTTATTCAGGGCCTATGGTCTTTTACAAATGGATTTATTTTTCTAAAGTCCAGCTTTCCTCCCTCTATAGTGTGACTGCATGTCATCCTTTTGGTTTGTCCTTGACTGTCTTGTTTTCATGAAAAACTGGCTGCAATTCTTTGATGTAATGTGATTTTTTTGGGTTGATTTTTTTTGAGGGGGGGCAAATTTCATTTTTCATACTGTACATTAAGTGCCAATTGTTAATATTTTCATGTAATAAAATGTTTCAGATGATAGTTGGTCTAGTTCCATGTAATATTTTCGTCTTCCATCTTTTATGTGCATGTGTTCATTACGACTATATGTTTACATGACCGCTGCTGTGGGCAACATGTGTCAATGTACAATCAGTTTGCAGTACACTTTGTAAATCTTTGCACTTTTACACATTTTCTTAGGGTTTGTTTCAATGTTTTTGGTCAAAGAGATGAGAAGAAAACCTTTGGCCAGTGTCAGAACCATGAAAAAGCCTCAATGAGATTTTTTTACTGCCTTTAGTGCAAATAGTGTACTGGCATTATTCACACCCTCCAAAGGAGGAATGGAGCTGCTTCTGGTTTTGTAGGCTTAATCCTCCCTCTCCTCCCACTTCATCTCTCCACACACACACATACACACAGATGGCTCTCCTGCGCTCTCACTCTTCACCAGCCAAATCTGCAGTAGCGCGGCTCGTTGCCTAGCCAGGGGAGTACTGGGGTGTGTGTGTGTTTATATATATATATATACATATACACACACACACACACACAACGATGACTCAAAGTGTGTGGGCTCTTCTGAGCGTTCTCTTGCTTTATGCTGCATAGCTTTGCTTTTGGCAGGCTGACAGTTTTAAAATGACAATGGCCACTACTGTGAAATAAAACTAAGAGTCGAAAATCTACACTAGCTCTATAATGCTGACCATTGTGGAGTGAAGCGGGATATGTGGTGGCCGATGGGGTGTTTTAATTATTGCAAAACAGAATGAGCCACGGGTGAAGAAAATGTGGTAATGATTGTTGTATAATCTGTTGATGTGCAGCCACGCCCTTCATTTTTACCCCACTGTGTTCTGTGGCTCTAAAGCTCTGCACAGTTATTGATGGCACTGAAGTTCTTTATCTGAGACCTCAGCTCTACTGATACATCAAGACTGGCTGCATCTGAAGTGACCATAATGGGGGGTGGGGGGGTTTCAAACTACAAATGCAGCCCCAGATCAGCATGTGCGGTGAACAAAAACCTGTGCAATTACCAATCTCCCCAGCAGAGGATGCTACAAGGCCCTTCTGTAAAAAAACCTGCAAGAGCAAATGCAGATGCAACAACTTATTCACACCCATTTCAATACAAATGCTCATTCCGCTCTATCAGCACACAGCAGGCACCAAGTCTGATTGGGAAATGTAGTCTTTAAGGTGTCACAGCCATTTTGCCATCTGAAGCCTATTGAAAAATAATCCAGCCATCCATGGAGGGGCCAGCACCTGGCAAAGACCAGTCCGTTAAAAAAAGAGCCCCACTCTTAATGACACAACAGAATTCACTTTTTAATAATTATTAACAAGTATATGTATTGATTTACTCTTTTTTTTAAACGCATTTGTTCATAATTCATTCTTTTGTACATAATCCGACGTGCAAGGCAAAGGTAGACATGATAGAAAATAGATTGCGCGCAGGGGGTTAGTCCATGTTAGTCTCAGGTGAGGGGGTTTCAGTTCTTTGGTCTGATGTTTCTCCCTGCGCTGTGTGCTGATTTTCCTCTGACACCGTTTCCCCCTGCTCCTGCCTGCTCTCCTCATCTCTGGGCCTCGCTGTGCTGACTTCTGGAGGACGCTCGCTGACTGTAGTGCTGTCTGTCCCTCCGGCCTGTCCACTGCTCTCCCCCTTTCCTTCTGCCTTAGCTTTGAGTGAAGTGGAAAAGAGACTCGTCAGTGTCAAAGTCAAGCAAGACTACTACAAAAAAGAGTGCAATCAGAAAGGACAGCATTAATAATACAGCTTGAAAGAACGTTGCATATGAAAAAAAAACTTTAAATCTTAAGCTGAATCCAACTGAAACATGTACTGGATGATGATGCACCATATTCTTTTAATAAGCCTCACACATTTGTTCCAAGGGGTTACAGGAACAGTTCTGGCAAAATGCAAAAGTACACAGCTCACCTTTCAGTCCAAAATACAGTTGAATAGTCGATGTACATTTGCTTGATAAGTTTCGCTCTGGACCTATAAGGCTTGTACTATTAAACCTCAGGCCTAGATCATCCCACACTTACCTCAAACCTATTTTGAGTAAGGAATCTCAAATCGAGATTGAGACTTATGTATAAAGCTGGATATAATTCTGACCTCAAGATGGATGCTACATCCATTAATTTATAGGTTTGTGTGCAAGAATGGCTTTCAGTGTTGCTTTCAGTGTCATAAACCACATAAGAAAGAGATTTGATTACTGAACTGAATTACTGACACATTCTGAGTGTGATAACTCATGTGCTTTGCATGATGCTAAAAGGTGGGGCACAGACTTCTATTCCATTCTATACATAGAGATTTTTTCTAAACTACTTATTTAAAAGCCTTATCTTTGTTCTACAACAGATTTTGCTTGGTAATCATCGACCCACCCTTCCACCAAGCTGAGGATGTTAGTCAAGATTGCACTGCAGGTAATCTGATCTGTCTGGCAGTGACAAGTATGGAAGTAGACAGGCAGTAAATATTACAATTCTCATCAGGACCGAATGAGTTATGATTCTTATACACTCACTAGACCCCCAGGCATAATCATCAAAGCCAAACAAATCAGATGTGCTAATGGAGGCCCGTACACGGTATTTCCAGAAATTATGGGTGTGTTTCTTCTAAAATGAACCATATTAATAGGAAGCTTGTGCCCTTTTGCTGCAGTAATGTTTGAACATTGCTGTGAGACTTTATTGCATTCAACTACAAAGCATTAGAGAGGTACTAGATTAGCTTTGGTTCACAAACGGCACTCACAGCTCATCCCAAAGGTACCGGATGGAGCTCCATCAGTCCAAAGAATGCAAATCCATTGCTCCACAGTCCAATGGTGGGTGTGTGTGTGTGGGCGGGGGGGGAATGACGACTTTAGACACATGCAGCTGATCCCGTTCTATTGCCAGTGCTCTTTTATGGAAATGATACAAGCTGTGTGTGCGCAACTGAACACCTGTGGATTCACTCAATAGCAGGGGTTGCTCACATTATCTAATCTTCACTAAAATATACAGTACATTTTCATTCATTCCCTCAGTTATGCACTCTCTCGGGCTCTCCTAATGGAGAGGAAGCACTTCAGTGCACTAATCTCTTCCTCTTCTTCCTCTGCTCACCTTCCTCAGCCTCGGGTAAATCCTCTGAGCAGGGCTCCAGCTCCCCGAGATTCACCCGCTTCCGCACCGGAGACCTCTGCAACCGCGGCAACGCGGCTTTCAGTTCTGACCACAGAACAATCAAGACTTTATTACAAATTTCCAGTAGTTTGAGAGACACTTAAATACCATGGCAAAGATATCTGAAGTGAGAGAACATCTGAATCATTTCAGCCATGACAGTTTTTGTATATTGTATAATACTTGTATATTCAGTAAAGCTAATAATGAGCCCTTTTTACAATCAAAATGGTATGATTGCATATACCATAAAACTAACTTTATAACAAATAAAGCACAGTTGAAAGAGACTACATTAATCCACACACCTTTTAAACCATATTAACATTTATGGCCTAAAATGATTTACAAACTTCTTCCTTATTCCAGATGTCTAACAGTCTATCAACCACGATATTTGGTGTGTAATCTGTGAACAGTACGAGTAGAAGCCATTTTTTTTATATTAGTGTCATACTCTAAACCACACAAGAGCCTATTTCATTACGAAACAACGGAGTGTGGTTTGCAATGTGATGAAGTAGTTTGCATGATGTTGATTGGTGGGATATATTGCTATTACTTGTTAACAACATAAGGTCAAGTAACACCAGGGCAAAACTAAAGAAGCGGACTTCAGACACTTTGCCTGACTGACTACCTACTAAGGGAAAATGTGTGGAAATTGTTTTTTACATTCCTGAAACATCTTTTATGTGCGGGGTGGAAGGTTGTGAGCAGCAGGACAGAAGCTCACCCTCAGGGTCAAGCAGGGCAGCGTGCTGCAGTAGGGCATCCTCATGAACAGAGACGGCACGACGCTGGGGCGAGGGCTTCATGCGGGGCCGCGGTTTTGGGAGGGTCTCTATAGGACAAGAGGAAGAGAGACTGTCTCCATACACAAATCACCACACAGCACATAACAGCACAGCTACAACACAGTCAGGATGGGGAAGGTTACTCAGAGATGCAGAACACCTGAGGTTCCTTGATATTATTGTTTGCTAATGGAGAGTGAAGAGTGTCCTATTCAATACACATCATAGATTCTTTCCACGTTCTTGTCACTAGATCACATGGTTCCTTTTGTAGAATCCATAATGTTTTAGAAAGTTCAGGTAATGTATTTTGTGGTTTGCTTTTAGGAAATTATTCTTTCCTGGGATTCCTGGTCATTGAGGTGGGAATTTTGATATATGAAGTTCTGAGATTTAGGTTCACTGATTTTTTGACCATCCTCCATGGTTACAGTATGCTCATAATTCCTCCGGGCACAGTTTCACTTCTGCCACGCAATTCGCATTCTTAGTATCAATCTATGATTAATGGTCAATTAACTGACTACTAATTTTTTAATATCCATTCTCATTTTGTCAGTACCTAACAAAAGTGATCCCAAGAAGGACAACCAGTGAACCAATGACAGGGACATGGGCACCAAAAGAACAACTGTAGCACAAGTTACTAGCTGTAGTACCCATATTGACTCATGTTTTGGAAGCAATACTAGACAGGTGGTTTTGAAGTAATAAATACATTTTGTTTTGCAAATTTTGATAACAAAATGTACTCCTTTTGTAGATTACATGTACACAGACATATATATATATATATATATATATGTGTATGTATATAT
>JBBPDB010000019.1:619237-632753 GCA_037974465.1 Brachypetersius altus | reverse complement strand
TGTTATGATTTGCCAATTTCTCCTGATAACACATTCAATTTAAACAACCCAAGTAAGTAACTGTACTGCATCCCTTATGCTTAGCAGAGACCGTATCTACAACACTAAAACCAGTGAAAGATGATGTGAATAATATCAGCTTTCTTGTTATAGCGGCACATGGCAAGGGGTGATGTATAATAGGAAGTAAGTGAGCATTTAATATATCATTCACATTGGGCAAGCATAAAGATCTGAGTAACAAGGGCCAAATGCGTATGGCTAGATGTTCTGATGTTCTGATATCTAAATCAGAACATCTCAAAAATGTAATAAAAGTAGTCAAATGAAGGACAACCGGTAAACCAGCAAAAGGATCAACCACCAAGTGTCTGGTCTACTGTAGTACCAATTGCTGAAAAAGTTAATGACAGAAAGTTGGGGCTACATAGGCACAGTCCAGTCAGAGTTCCCATGCTGGCCATACAATGGCCATGTGAGCAACAGAATCAAGTTTTTATACCATGTGGACATTCAGGTATGTGCTTGTATATGTCTTACCTGAGGAAGATGTGCTACAGGAAGAAGTGTGATGCAGGGAGCAATGCTCTTCTGGGAATCTTGGTTCCTGGCATTCATTTGGATGTTATTTTGGCATGTACCACGTACCTAAACCTTGGTACCTTTTGATGGCAACCCCTCTGTACCTTTTGATGGCAATGTTATTACTGGCAATGGCCTCTTTTAGCAGGACCATGCGCCATGCCACTGCAAACTGCAAAAATCCGCAAAAAAGGAGCTGTTTGAGGAACAATCAAGATGCTAGACAAATAACTACATTCTATGGAGGCCCTACCTTACAACTTACAGACCTTAACATATCTGCTGTTAAGCTCTTGGTGCCAGACAGTCCAGCACACCTTCAGCAGTACTGTGTCTCCACAGGTCAGGGCTGTTTTGGCAGCACGGACGGACCTGCATAATATTTTGCATGTTGTGGATGATCTGTGTTTGTAATAAAATAGCCACACCTGAGACATCATATTAAACATGCTCAATTACTGTCTGCATGTACACTACCCTACAAACACACCTATACCAAAACACTTCTAGTAATCTAAATAAAAATGTGCAATTATTTGAAGACAATGATCTGTGACTTAGATGTTCATGCACAAAAAGGGCTCCTGACCTGAGACCAGTTTAACTTTTTGTCTCACACTAGGAAGTCTAGGCCTCAGACAGGAGAGGGTGCTTGAAGATCTGTGGGAGTGAAACCGAACCAAGGCTGTGATCAAAGGCATGTGAGATATAGCTTTGGGAGGAGAAATTCATGGGGAGTGCCCCCCCTAAAATTTTAGAAAGAGCATAAGAGAGAGAGAGAGAATGAGAGGAGTGAACATTTTGTTCTATTTATAATAATGTCTCAATTAATGCATATGGAAAAATACGCCAGTTAATATGCAGACTATCTGTTTCTACTCATTTCTGACACTATGACACAGTTACGATTCCATGATCAAGCATTTCCATTGCCAAGTGAACCGCAATGTACCCGAATACATCTGATTATCCTTGTTGCAGCTGTGACAGAACACGCCAAGCTGGGAACGTATGCGTATTCTAGCTAGCTAGAATCACCATCTGACTCTACACATAAAACACATAAAAAGTTCATTATAACTTAAAGATCCTCCATTGCTGCTCCTGTTGTTTGTATTGACTGTTAGCACTAGCATAGCTTCGGAAAACATGAGACGAGAACCTCACCTATTTCCATGGTTCTGTTGTGGTTTGGCACACAAATACAGGTACTCTACCAGGACAGCTCTGGATTCAGATTAGTAATCACACTTTCCTAACCAGCACTTTTCTGACAGAAAAACACATTTATATTTTTATGCACATTTACAGACTAAAGTACAGGAGGACATTTCCAAGCTACTCTTGATATAATGTTAGGATCACGATAAGCACCACATGGCCAGAAGTATGTGAGTATTTACCTCTTGCTGGACGTTGCTGATGTTGGGTACGATGACCTAGCTCACTATCAACATTCCAATTCATCCTAAAGGCGTTTAGATGGGCTGAGGTAAATGCTCTGTGCAGGACAAACATCAAACCCATCAAAGGTACAGTCAGGCTTGAACAGTTGAAGACTTCCCTCAAGCTGCACTTTACTCAAGTTGAACTTTACTTAAGATGAAGTGTCATCACCTTGAAGAAACTTAAAAATGCCCTACAAAAATCCAGAACATTACCCCTTTTACCAAACTTTATTCTTGGCACTATGTATTCCAGCTGGCACCTGCCAAACCCAGATTAATCCATCAGACTCTCAGATACTGAAGTGTGACTCCAGAGAATGTTTCCACTGCTTCAGAGTCCAGCGTTGGAGTGCTTCACAACATAACAGCCGACGCTCTATATGGTCTTAGACTCTTGCACAACTGCAGATACATTTCATGAAGCCTTGCGCTGATGTTGCTCCCAGAGGCAGTTTGAAACTATATGTAAGTGTTGCAATAAAAGAAAGACTATTTTTATATACTACGCATTTCAGAACTTGATGGCTCTGTAAATTGCTGAGTCGTTGTTTCTCCTTGACACTTCCATTTCACAATGATAGCACTTCCAGGTAACCTGGGCATCCTATGATTGCGCCATGTTTAAAGTCACTGAGCTCTTCAGTACAACCAATTCTACTGCCAATGATTGTCTAGCTATATGACAGAAAATGAATCGCTAAGGCAAATTACTTATGGACTATAATAAAAAAACAAACAGAAAAGTTTATAATACAATAAAAGGCAATATTCTATAAGTTAGTGCAAAAGGGAAAAGAATCAGTGATGTGTAACCACTATGCCTTTCTGTGAACGTTTCCAAACATGAGAAAGCACTCAGTGCAGCAATTTCTAAAGAGAAGAGTGCCTAAATCATCAGAACACTTCAAGCAGTTCAGAGCTGTTTTTCTACCCCACAGCTCAAGAAATTGCAGAAATGGTACATGAAGAGTCAGCTTTCAATCAACTCTCAAAAAAAGTGAAACAAACATCAGAGGCTGTCAGAAGTTTGCCTGTCAAAATTAAAGCAGTTCCTAAATCAGCTGTAAGACTAACCAAGACTATTAGGAGGAGAGCCAAGGACATACTGGACAGTCCTCACGTTGGTTTACTAAGTTTACTAAGAGTCCTTTTTGGCTTTGCACAACAACTCAACATTTTGTGATCTGAATGTGGGTCCTGGACTTGTGTGTGTGGACTTTGCACATTCTCCTTTTGGTGGCGTGGGTTTCCCGTGGGGTCTGTGTGTCAGGTGAACTGGGGATCCTAAATTAATCCTAGGTGTGAGTGAATAGTGTGTGAGCGCCCTGTGGTGGGCTGGTGCCCTGTCCACGGTGAGTTCCATGTCTCGTGCCTGTAGATGTCAGGGTCCAGGGGGATGAATCCCCAGGACCCTGAACTGCCTTGTGGAACTGTCCAAACAGGAAGCCTGGAATCCATGACTGTTAAGGTTTTTATTCAAAAGAAGGCAAAGCAAAAAGGCACGGTGGCCATACAAGTCTACTGTGGTTCAAAACCAAAGGGGAACAAAAGGACAGAATAAGGACAATGATCCACAAGGGGTAGACACACACGCAGACCTTAAATACAGGACAAGACTGGGGGAAAACACGGAACACCTGGGAGACGCAGACAGGAAACAGGTGGGGAACCAAAACATGTGACACACAGCACTCACAGGTAAAACAAATGTCCCAAACAAAAACACGGTGGCCAATAATGGCCCTCAGCCGTGACAGTAGACCCCAGGATACCTGTGGCTCTGGGTACCTGTGACCTAACTAAGGCTTAAGCGGTTATTAAAAAAAATGAATGGATGAAAAAAAAAACAGCACAGGCCACAAAGAGGCATCTACACTTGAATGCCAAGGGACAGAGCAAGATAAATGTCTCTTGACTCATCTGCAGACATGGTGTTAACTTTCTGATGGATAGTCCCTAACTGGTCAGTAACTTTCCATTTCCCCCCACTGTCCACCCTTCAGCTGTGTGTTCTGCAGGAGTAAACCGAACACACCCTGCCTATTTCACTGAAACACAACACTGCTGTGCTCTGCCGCCACCGCTGCTTCCTCAATTCAGCAAAGCACTGTTAGCCTCAACAGACTGAAACTACCTGAACCTGCATAATCAGAGTTCAGTCCACAGTCTTTACTCTCTCAGTGTGAAGCAGCCATTATGCCTTTGTTTGGAGTGACGGAAATCACAATATGGAGGCAGCCTGGCTTGTTAATCAACAAGAAACCTCGTTTAAAGCTTCCTGTCCATCACATTTAAAAGTAATTGTCCACCTAAAGAAAAACCCCTGGTACTGCTCAAGAGCTCAACAGGTTTTCAAGGAATGGCTAGAACTTTAATCATGAATTGCTTATGAGAAATGGAGGGTGGGATAAAGATAATTGAAAGAAGAAACAGGGAGAAAGAATGAAAGAGAAATATAGCGGTGCAGGGAGAGAAAGGAGAGAGAGAGAGAGAGAGAGAGAGAGAGAGAGAGAGAGAGAGAGAAAGAGAGAGAGACAGAGAAACATTGCTGAGGTGAAAATAGTATAAGAGAAATGCTTATGCAGCTAGCTACCACAAAGGCAGGTGTAGATGGGATGTTGTAACTGGGGCACACACACACACACACATACACACACACAGATACACATACCCAAAAAGCAAGTCTATTATTCCATCACCCCTTCCCCATATTACAGTCACTAGCCTCTCTCTCAGGCACCACCTGTCATTGTATTTCTCTTAGCCAAAGGCCCCACAATATGGACACACACACATGCCCATAGATCACCGGGTAATATACACACACACACACACACACACACACACACACACACACACACACACACACCCAGGTGGTCTGAGGCGGCGATTCCAGTGTTCCCATCCTCCCTTCCACATCCCAGCAGTAACGGAGGAAAGGAGCTGTTCTCTCCAGAGACTCTGATCTGACAAAGCCATCCTGCCTGACTGCACACTGACCCCAGAGACACAATCACACACACTCACTCACACACAAAGATAGTCATCGAAAAGACATAGTTAACCATGATGCAGCCCTATTACACCCACAGGTATCCATGGTGATGGAGGAATATAAACCTTGCAACTCAGAACACCAATACAGAGGTAACCGTGACGACCAACAGTGCGCCGTCACACCTCACTGTCATGTCCAGCATATCAATGTGCCAACAAAATAGCAGTGCAGGATTTAGGGAATCACATTGTAAATAAATATCTGATGGTCTGGGTGTATTTATCACAGTACAGTACCTTTGTTTTACAAATAGAAATGTGGTAGAAAAACAGTGAGTCTATTAGAAGAAGAAGAACTGCAAGACATCTCAATTTTTTTTGTGCAAATCAAAAACAGGCCTGAATAATATATGGGTTAACCTCTCATTACTTCTTCCCTTTTTCAAACCATCTCTTGTAAATAATTTACAAACACTGCCCATCAAAAAATGTTAACTGTAGTGTTACACCAAAAACCTTAAACATAAAAGCTGAACTGTGGATGAAGATGAAAAACTATTAAAGACAAAGCAAAGTGTGCTAAACTACTTCTAGATTGAGTCTAAGCTGCTTCATCATTAGAGCATCTGGTAAGTTTATAGCAGGTACAGCACAAAACTCCAATTTTAAACAGTATGCACATTAGGGCATTAACGACTTCAGATGTTTTCAAGTCAACTCGTCGATCAACAAAGTCGAAGTCAAGTTGACAAGTCATTTGATGACGTCATCACACATGCAACGGAGGAACACGGGGGTCCAACATTGAGCAGTTTTTATAAAAAGTTCTCTGTAACATTAACAGTCAACACGACAATTAAACTAAACAAAAAAAGGCTGATATCTTGAATTTACTGATAAATGTTAGTGTACAACTGAGAGTGGGAACAGCTTAAACCACGGCAAGACGACTCCCTGCAGGGCTAGCTTTAGCCATGTTAGTTAGTGGTGCGTTTCAAATGTTGTGCAGAATGTCGGTACCGTTACTGTACTTTAACACCGACTTGCAGGTTTTTCAGGTCTCCATGCAGTTTGTGTGTTTAGAGTGAAGTATCTCCACACATATGATGTGTGTCTGCATTCTCTGCTGCATGTCTCACGTCTTGTGGTCTTGTGTTTAGATTCCCCTTGCCCCAACGGTACCTCCCTTTTTATGAAGGGACTATAATAATTGGTTAAACAAAGGAATGCGTGTCAATCAGAGGCAGAGCTTGCATTGTGTACACATATGAGGGCAGAGAGAAAGGAAAAAAAAAAATACACGACTAGTCGACTTCTCTCAGAGGGTGTCGACTCATGTCTCTGAAGTCGACTAGTCGACTATTGTGTTCATGCCCTAACACATGCATACACATCAATACACAGTCTCACACACACACACACATATACTACCACAACTACTACAATGTTGATAGCCACAACATAAGGTTGAATAAAACAGAAATAATCCACATGCTGAATATTTAAATATTGCATAATATTTGTAGATGCATATTATATAATAACAATGAGAGGATTAACCAAATATTAGGCTACATTAAATACTAACACACACTACATTATTGTGTACACACATGAAATCGATGCATGTATGTGTATGCATTCAGTCTAAATGCTGCTTATTAGTCAACCAGAATTTGGCATTTGCCTGTATCTCTCATTCTTTGCATTATTTTTTTCAATTTCTTTTTGTTAGTTTTGTGCTTTTGTAAATTGTTGATACTAGAATGAAACCTTTCTATAATAGCAACAAGAAAAGAGATTAGCCACAGCATCACAACAGGTGAAGTGATGTTGATTATCTCATTACAGTGTGAATAGTGGGGAAAACTGGACAGTAAGTGAGCTGTCTGTTCTTGATGTCGATGCATAGGAAGCAGGAAAATTGGGCAAGTATAAGGATATGAATAACTTTGACAAAGGCCAAACTGTGATGGTTAGATGACTGGGTCAGGACATCTACAAACTGGCAGGTTCCCGGTACCCAGTGGACAGTAGTCACCAAAAGTAGCCCTAGAAAAGACAACTAGCGACAAAGCCATGAGTGCCCAAGGCTCACTGTTGCATGTGGGGACCGAAGATTAGAATGTCTGGTCTCATTCCAAAGCAAAGTTCATGTAGCACAAATTGCTGAGAAGTGATAGAATTGCTGGTTATGATAGAAAGGAGTCAGAACACACTGTAGATCACAGCTTACTGCAGACCAGTCAGAGTGCCCATGCTTACTCCTGTCCACCACTGTTGCACTTACAAGGGGCATGTGAGCATCAGAACTGGACAATGGATCAATGCTGAACTGATCTGATGAATTGTGATTTTTTAACAACTGTCATGTTTGTATGTGTGTGGGTGTGTGTGTGTCGCCTCTTTCAGCAGGATAATGTGCCCTGCCTAAAGAGAAGGTCTTCTCTTGTTATTTATCCCCATTAAGACTCGCTTTTCTTTCTCTCCATGTCGACCTGAGGAGGATGGGTTCCCTTTTTGAGTCTTGGTTCCTCCCGAGGACGCTTCCTCCAGCTGAGGGAGGTTTTTCTCGCTTCTGTCATCTTTGGCTTACTCACTAGGGGCTCTGACCTGGACTCTGCAAAGCTGCTTTGTGACAACTTGGTTGTAAAAAGTGCTCTATAAATACATTTGAATTGAACTGAATTGACATTGCAAAAATGCTTCATGAACAAGTTCAAAGAGTTCCCCAGATTCCCCAGATCTCAATCAAATCTGCTGGATAAACTAGTTCAATCCATGGAGGCCCCGCCTCACAATTTACAGGATTTCATGGACTTGAGGACTTGAAGAGCTGATTGCTAACACTTTGGTGTCAGTAACTACAGCACACCTTCATGATCTTGTGGGCTCCATGTCTCAACAGATCAGAGCTGTTTTGCTGGCACAAGGGGGACCACAATATCAGGCATGTGATTTAAATGTCACAGCTGATCTGTGTATTATGGAGGTTAATGCAAAAAATATCAGAATCAGAATCAGAATCAGAATCGCGTTTATTGGCCAAGTATGTGAGCGAACACATACAAGGAATTTGATTCCGGCAGATGGTGTCTCTCAAGTTCAATACAATTAAAACAACAACAGTGATTAAAGGTTACAATAAAATATTTACAATAAAATATTTAATAATAAGTAATTTTAGGCCATTTATCACTAAATTTTGATATCATGTAAAGGATACATGGCGTTTCAAAAATAAAAAATGATATAAATGGGGATAAATTGTTTTAACAGCACCAATATATATCCTGTATATTCATACATTAATACAAAGAACACTGACCAGGATAAAAACTGAAACAATATCCTCCCAGACCTTTATTATTACAACAAGTGACATGTGACAGTGTTAACAAGCAAAGGCATGCCTGCGAGCTCCTACACTTAGCATGGCCACGAGACCAGCACCCATCACTATGGCAACCATCTGACCATTCACTAACCAGGAAATATAGCCATCAGCACAAGAGACAGATAATGTAGGAAGGGCACAATAAACACAGTCGAGCACACAATGACACCAGTACAGACGTAATAATGGACACAAGCGAATTTCCCACTAATGACTGGTGTCTATTAAATCCATTACTCTTGTGTAGTGATAGTACAGCTCTGAGCATGGAAGAGTCTGGACAAATACATTAATGACAGAGAAATGGTAAAAACACTGACTGGATTTGACTGACTAGTGACACACACAGACCCACACCCACACAAACACACACCCCCACGCCCACCTCCCCACACACAAAGTCACGCCACACAGACCATCCCCACCACAAGCGGAGCACTTTCTTCCAACCATTTCATTCAAGATGACAGAGCTCACACATTGAACACAGGAGCCATAACACATACTGGTAATATTAAACACCAACACACTACCTCCACTATCAGACCCAACCCGAACCTCCGAAAGCAGCAGATGCTGCTTTTGACAACCCAGTCATTTAAAAGAATGACACACACACATGGTGACTGGCGAAAAAAAATCTGATTCAGATCCCATACCCTGACGCTATATTGTGGAACGGAGTGGACAGACAGATCTACCTTCGGTGATGACAGAAACAGAGAAAAAATGACAGCGATCAACAGAGGGAGAGTGAGGAAAGGGAGAAGAAGAAATATATGGAGAGAAAAACCTTCCTTGATGTGGGGACATTAATAATTGAGAGTACAGCAGTCACACCGAGAGGACCCATCCACAATCAGTGAGGAACGACCGTGCCCTGTTCTGACAGCGCGCGTGCACGCACACACACACACACACACACACACCGCCCAGCTGGGAATCACAAACATACAGAAAAATGGTAACAAAAAAAGGAAAACGTACAATGTCTATGGCCACAGCAGCCACGTCTCTTTCGCACTTTCTCCCTCTCTCCAAGTCGAGTATCACTAACATGACAGGGAGGATGTACAGAAAGAAAAGAGGGATAGAGAGGGAGAGACCCTGAAGCTGCTGCACATTCCACACACACACACACATATACACACTGCTTTCTTTGCCACTGCTGCTGCGGCTGCCTGCAACAACCTGAGCACCGCCATCTCCCTCCCCCTCTCTTTCTTTCCCTCTCCCTGTCTCTTTCCATCCCCCAGCATCCTCACTCTCCTTCCATCCCCATCCTTGCCCTCTCCGCTCTTACTCTCACTCTTGCTCTCTGCATCCCTGTCATCTTCCAAGTCCCTCTGCTTGCATCCCAGCCTCTCCCTCTTTCTCACCCTGTCTGTCCTTTTTCTGCTCCTTACCTGAGGCTTGCTGGGCGGTTGCCTGTTGCGGCGGTTTGGTCTGGGCCGTGTGCGGGTGTAGTGCCTCAGCGTTTGGCCTTCGATGGGCAGGTCCATAGGGGGCTGAGTAGACGTGGGCTCCGGACACCGGGGCTCTGTGCTGCTGCTGCCCGCCACCGCTCCACAGCCAGAGCCGGCAGGCTCCGCCCCCCTCCGCTGCCGGGTGGGGTCCAAGGCCCTGGCCCCGCCCACGGCTGCTGTGACAGACAGGCTGGTTACCAACGCTGAAGAGAACGACAAGCTCCGCCCCCTCTCCTCAGTTGTCAGCCTGGAGCCCTGAGCCCCTCCCCCTCCTCCCTCTCTCTCCCTTGCCCGCTCTCTCTCACGCTCTTCCGCCTCCTGCTGGGAATGCGCACTCGCTCGAGCCTGCTGCTCGCCTTCCCCATCCAACAGACCTGCAGCGAGGGGAGGGAGAGAGAGAGAGAGAGAGAGAGAGAGAGAGAGAAAGAGGGGAAACAGCAACACATAGAGATAATGAAAGAGGACCATCTAGTATATAATGTGCTTATCTAAACGGAGGCCTGCAGGAAACGGTTTAGAAAGATGGGTAGGAAGAAAAGGATGCGAAATAGAGGGAGCTGTAGAAAGGCATATCGCATCAAATTCAAAATGAGAGCGTGATGGCAGATGAGGGGAGAGGGGACAGACAGAGATGGCAGGATATATGGTCAAGAAAGACAGGATGACATGATTGCAGATTCAGGGAGGCCACGGAACAGAGGCAGACTGAGCGACTGAGCTTTACAAGGCACTCAGAAAAGAGAGGAAGGATGAAGGGGTGTAGCACCCTATTTGTAAGCCAGGCTGGGATCCTCCATCCCTCTCTCCCTTCCTCTCTGCCTGCCTTTATCTCTGCCTCTATCTCTCTCCCAATAAGAGACTCAGTGGGCTGCGATTAAAAGGGCTATGCTCCAGTTAGCTGCAGCCAGCCGCCCAGCCCACAGCTGATTTTCATTTATGTATGTATTTATTTATTTTGGTCAAAGGAACCTCAGACTACCCCTCCAATCTTTTTTTGTCACAGTCAGTCCCCTCCTCCCTTATAGAAGGTATAACGAGGCAGTCAGACAAGCAGAGGGAGTCCCAGGAGACGAGAAGGGGGATCCCCACCTCAAACACAAATCATTCATCCTACACACACACAAGCCTCCAAAAACATGTCAGAACATCCATTTGCATACACACACAGATGCATATAAGGAAATACATTTGAGTATGCGGTGTTTCAGCTGTCTTCAGCTGATTCAGCTGTCTATTTAGGAGAGCAAGAGATTGAAAAGTAGCATGTAATTTCCCTCAGTCATGTGCAGAAGACAGAACGGCATATTCTGTCTCCATAATTGTGATTTTAAGAACACACTGTAGCTCAGGTAATTCAGCACTATACAACTATATGACCCAATGGGATCTATCCTTGTGTTTCGGTTGTTCTATCATTACACTAATACAGAGCTTATACTAGTCCTTCAATGACCTTTCAATCCCCCCCCGGTTTTCAGCCCACTTCACACTGGTTAATTAAGCAGATCTCACATAAACTCTGACCTCCGCAGCTGTTGGCATCTGAGAGGGTTTGTAGCGGCCAATCAGCAATAAGTAATGTCTGACATCATTGGAGTGCACCTTAGAGGACCTTACCTAACCGAGACCAAACGAACAATTAATTTCTATATTGAATAAACACTATGTATTTATATAATTAATGTAATATTTAAAAGAATAAGTGAGTTAATTGTGAGATATGTGTTGGGGGTCTGTGTCGGCGCTCATTGTAGGGATGAGGGGAACCTACTTTTGACAGAGGGGGCTGGCCGGATACTCTGGGCACAGAAACTGCTCCTCCAGATGACGGGCACATACTGAAGACAGGACAGGACAATCAGCTTTTCAGCAATGCAGGAAAACCATTTTCATATGACAGCAGACTGAATCATGTGATTATAATGAAACTTCAAGCCCTGTCATTTTACTCTCTATGCCAAATTTTCAGACCAGGTTAAGTAACTGTAGGAGTTAGAAGAGATCATCAAATTTCTCTATAACAGGGGTCACCAACCTTTTGGAAACTGAGAGCTACTTCACGGGTACTGAGCCATACGAAGGGCTACCAGTTTGATACTCTAGAACAGAGTTTACTTAAACTAAGCTTCATGTATAATAAACATGTTCTAATTCCTTTTGTAGATGTTGTCATTTTCAAATCTCTATAAGTGCAAGTGTGATTAAAGAACAGCAACAGGATCAAATTAAATGTTAGACCCCACTCACTGGTAAATTGTGTTATTTTTAGAACAGGTCCACGGGCTACTCATGTGGTCCTTGGGGGCACACGTTGGTGACCTCTGCTCTATGCAATAAGCTAACTACCCCCCACTGGGTATTTTGACACAAAGGTAAATGCTATTAGAAGGAACAGAATAGGCTTCTATATGACATGCTTGCTTTACTTAATGCCACGGCCAAGGTTTGATGAAATCTAGAGATGAACAGAAATTCATATAGTGAATTTATTCATATTTGCACAAACGTGTGTCAATCATAATTTTATCATTACCATCAGTAAGGGATTAGAACAGAAACGTTGTAAAGAATTGCTCATTCTATTCTAGTCACAGCTCTTGTATACAGAAGTACTTTCTTACCTGTGTTTTGTACTTTTGAAGTATTTGTAATGATAGACTGTTTTATATTAAAATTATATTTTGTATTGCATCTGTTTTAACATTCATTATATTTTGTATAATTCTAAACTACAGTCTTGCATGAATGTTTACATAATTCAGATCGCTCCAATCATAAACCATCTACTTTTATTTGAAACTTTGCAGCAAGACTGGTGATACTATTAATCTAAGGAGACATCGTGATGTGTAGCAGAGTTTTGAAGAGACGATTCCTAACTGACCTCATCAGTAGGGAACTCATTCTCCACCAGTCTTAGTTGTGGCAGGTTGGTCTTGCTACTGTATGGCTGGGAATACTCTTTCAAATGCTTTTCCTGAAATGCGAACAACAGAGTTTAAGCACAAACAGACACACGCTCATACAGTGCACATAGTACATGTAAAGGTCAACACACCAGTTTTTGCTGAGCCACTGACAAGTCATGCAGAACTTCCTCAATAATACTCTCCATCAGAGAGACGCTGACCGACAGTTTCAGTTCCCTGAAAGAGAGAGAGAGAGAGAGAGAGACAGAGAGAGAGGGAGAGGAAAGAAGAGGTGGAGCCAAGATTAACAACTGAAAGTATGAAAACAAAAACTTCATTACTCATAGCAAAACCTAGATGAGAAACATAACAGGATGGCGGTTATTTAAATTTTATGCAACATACACAAAGAACAACCACAAAAGAACAACCGCTTTCTTTTTAGAGAGACATAATGACTGAAATGTAGAAATTATTCGTGTCAAGTCTTATAACTGCTGCATGTCCCACACTGGAGACACATTTTCAATAATTAGCATGTACTAAACAAAAGAGAAAAGAAGCCAACCCCCTAACAAATCAGGGGTTTAATACTTAACCCATTTAATCCCAATGGCAACAATTGTTGCCGTTTTTTTTAATTTTATTTTGGAAGCTCTAAAAGTGTTGTTTTGGCTTTGGGCAGCTAATGCAAGTTAAAAAAATTAAAAAGAGGTT
>JBBPDB010000019.1:576179-607766 GCA_037974465.1 Brachypetersius altus | reverse complement strand
GTCGCATAAAGAGACGTTGCCGAATATCAAGCCAAACGAATCGGAAGCTGCGAATAAGTAGCCAACTTCAGCCTCGTGTGGCTTCTGCAGTCCGGATACATGGACAAAAGTATTGGGACGCCTGACCATTACACCGGTCCAACAGGGACTTAAGACATTGCATTCAAATACTTGGACTTTAATAATAACGCAATCAAATCATTCAAAATATTGGTTAAAAAGAAACGTTTTTAGGCTTTTCTTACAGCAATATGCAGTTCGTCGCAATTTCGTTGCCGTAACAACTTACCATCTTCTTTGAAGGCTTTCCAAAATGGAGTTTCTGTGAGGAATTTGTGCCTATTCATTCTGTACAGCATTTATTAGTCCAGGCGCTTACGTTGGACGTGAAGGCCTGGCTTGCAATCAACCTTCGTTTCAGTTCATCCCTAAGTTGTTAGTGATTGAGGTCACGGTTCTGTGCTGGCCTAACAAGTTCTTCCACACCGAACTCCGAATGTCTTTAATTTACCTTACTTTGTGCACTGGGGAACAATCACACTGGAATGAAAAAGGGCCGTCACCAAACAATGTCCTCAAAGTTGAAAGATTGCCCTTCCGTGTCCCACAGAAATCAAATTCATCATGTAAACTGCTGTTTTTAGGCGCGGCCACTATTGAACACATTCCACAGACCCTGGATCAGAACTTCACTTTCAGCTGCTTAATAAGCTACCACCTGCCTGTTTTCATGCCAGTATCAGTGGCAGACTAATTAGTTTGCAAGGCTTGTGTTTATAAAGTGGTACAGTAGCTGGATGAATCTTCAGCCAGTTTTGGGAAGAAAAGCCAAATACAGCAATGAAGTGTTCTTTTAAATAATTAAGGAAGGAGAAAAAAAGTGGAAAAAACCCCACACAATCACAGGATTAGGACAATATTTTTTATTAGCTGTACAGCAATACATTCTCCACACCACCTTTCCTCATATGCCCTCAATGCCCTAGCCCAGCCATAATAAATGTCTTTAGAATGTTGGTTTTCTGACCATTGTAAAATTCACACAGTTACAGCTAGGTACAAAAAGAAAAAGCATCAACTTAATTTTAAGAGCTTTAAAAAAAAAAAAAAAAAAAAATCAAATTAAATGCAATTACACATAGGAGGAAAACTTCATTCTGGATCAGAAAAATAACCCCAGTGAGACCATTTTTCTAAATAAAACTCTTTTCAATAAAGTCCTTCCAAATCATATCAAAATGGCTTCATCAGACAACACAACCTCAAACTGTGTGAAATATATGCAGCCTGGACAAATGGGTAAGAAAACTACAGTGAACAGCGAACAGGTTTCTCTCATTGCTTTAGGTCAGTATACGTGGATAAACTCATGCACATCAGCAGCCTGCTCTGCAGTGAGCTACAGGTTTAGGTGCCCATGCAGCACAAGAGTTTCGAAGCTGTTCAGCTTCCCCTTTCTATCCCTTTTCCTCCCTTTACACAGTCACAAAACCAACATGGGAGCACAGTTCTCAGATAGTCAATAAACAGTTCTTTCATATCTTTGACAGATTATAAAGGAGTTCCGTTTATTAACCTCACTGAAAAGCAAGCCGAACACCCTAAATCAGATCACATTTTTTTAAGCTGTAGAAGGACAGAAAAGAAAAGGGGTGGTGCTGGGGAGAGGGGGTCTTTAAGATTGCCTGCATGATCTTTTTAGGTAATCCCCACTGCCCCCCTTGGAGATTTTAAAAGCCATTGGTGAAGTTTTCAAACGACCACTATTTAAAATGTCATTGCCCCAGCATTCAAGGTCATTGTTTCACTAGAAAAAGATTAAAACGCTCATAAAACAAAAAAATAAAAATTTATTTACAAGCAAGACCAGCCAAGATTACCTTCGTTTTTTTTTGTTTTGTTTTTTGACAATGTTATCAATCGCAGATCTTTTTCCTTTATACTGGATGGAAGGATGTCATTGTCCCTGGCCAGATAATTGTATGGCTACATAACTAATTTTCTTCCTCTACCTTTGTTAATCATGTCCAACGAAAGCAAATAAGAAATACAACAGCGATAAAAGTTGTCGTATAGGTCAGACGTTAGAAGGATATTTGTGGAACAGATGGGGTAAAAATGCCCATTTCTACAGCAGTGATAGCAATTCTAAATATCAAGGCTTGACCAGGCACAAAGTTTCCTTTTGAATATTGCCATGGTAATGTCAGACAGAAAGTTTGAAAGAATATTGGCATGTAAGGTAGGGGAGGAAAAAAAACGAACAACTGAACGCATGTAGTTCACAACAGTAAATCTGGGGAACCAACAGCTCAGTCTTCCCTATCCATACATCATGGCAATCCCCGCCACGCACAAGATGGTATACATACAAGTTACTAACTAGCTGAAATTTGGGGAAAATGAAAATCATGCACAGCTGAAGTCAGTCTAAATTAACAAATTAAGCTGAAATATAAGAATGAGAAAGAAACGGTGGAAATTGAATTCCCAAGTTGATCAGAAACGGAACGAGGACACCATTTAAAAGGAGTGGTCTTATGTGAGGCGGGGAGGTGACCACATGGTAGGGACGTGTACAAGTGTAAGTGTGTGTGTGTGTGTTGGGCTTGATCTATGTGTGGGGTTTGTGTATGTCCACATCACCGGTCCATCATGCTGAGGATCATCTCAGGGGTGAGGTCTCCATTGGGCGCAGCCTCAGGGACAGACAGCTGCACTGTCTCCTCACTGCCCTCCACTGCATCTACCTCCTCCACCACAGCCTCTGTTGTTACTGAAGCCGCCACTGACGAGTTTATGCCATCCTGCTCCTTCTTCACAATGATGTTCTCAATGTCCCCTGTACCCTCATCCTCTACCTGGATAATGGCAGTTGCTGCACAAAGACAAAGAACCTCTTAAAAACTTCCAGATGATGTCATTAACTATAGGCACCATCATTCTGACATGATATTCGTGTATTTTAAAAATAAGGATCTTTAACGAAAACAAAGTTCTTGCATGTTTTAAAAAAAAAAAAAAAAAAAAAAAAAAAAAAAAAAGATTACAAGAGGGCCAATTAAAAGAAGCATTTTTAAAATTACATTACTTAAACTAAGTTAGGTACTGTCTAACTCTACTGAATACATTGCATTAAATCAGACACGCTTAAATTATTACCAGTTACAATAACTTCATAAAGCAGATCTTTGAAAAATTTAAACTGAAATAGGAAAGTCTGTTTAAAAGTTTAACACTTTTCAAACTGTCAAAATAATTGTAACTATTCTGGTACTGAGCATTATGTGGCTCAGAGAGAGACCAACACCATGTTGTGATGTGAAAATTAGATAGCCAACATTCCTGACTTGTTATAATGCTGCTGGGAGGGAAATGGGCCTTGTCTGTTTATACCAGAAATGACCTGATACTCATGCTAATTTGTGTAATAATTAGCAACAAGCTACATATGTTGGTTTTCATGTTCCCCACAATTTGAAATTACTCTCCATAAACACGAGTTTAGCTAAGTGCACAATCCTCTCTATGTGTGGGCGGAGTTATGTGTAACCTAGCTGTTGTTCTGGAACATTTAAACTCTTAGCAAATGCCATTTGAACCCTACTTTCAACACCACTACATAAAGCTACACACTTACCAGCAGGTGCTATGGTTGCAGGCTTGGCAGGGGGCGTCTTGGGAGGGTTCTTTGGGGGTCTACCACGTTTCCTCTTCACAGGCGGCTCAGCTGGAGCAGGGATGGGGACACTGGGTGGGGCCTGCTCTACCTCCATCTGCACATCCTCAAGAGCCTCTTCATCATCCTCCTCATCCTCATCCAGGTCAGGCTCTCCGTGCTCATCTAACAAAGGACACAATGGGTTCAAGATAAATTAAATAAATAGAAAGCATTAAAACTTAGCTTCAGCATAGCTTGTTGGTTAAGAGAAACAGGCCATTGAAGCTAAAAGCAACTATGTACCACCTTTTCCCTATTAAAAAACACCCAAGACTGCAACCCAGTCACTCACCACTGTCATCGTCATCATCATCATCATCCTTTCTAGAGCGCATCTTCCTCTTCCGGCCACCACGGCCTCTCTTGGTTGGAGTTCCGTTTTCTCCATCAGCAGAGTCCAGCCCAGTACAGTTCTCAGCATGCCGAGCCATGGTATTCTATGAAAAAACACATACACGATTTGCCCCAATGTCCAAAATGTCTCAATATAGCCATAAAGTAGTTGGGTTTAATGCATACCCTGCGAGTGAAGGTTTTGCCACACTTGGTGCACACAAAGGAAGTGGGCACAAAGTTGGGGTCATGATAGCGGCGAAAGTGCATGTCCAGGAGTTGCTTCTGTCTAAATGTTTTCTCACAATGGCTGCATGCATATGGCTTCTCCCCAGTGTGGGTGCGTTTGTGCATCACCATGTGTCGCTCCTGACAGGACAGATCATGCAATTGAGTCAGTATATAGCGTGTTATCAATAACCATCAACCATATTTCATATTGCCATCATCCCCAAGTAAGGATAATGTACCAACCAACAAAACACAAAACATCCCTGTAGCTGGGAAAGAACTTTCAGAAGTTTCTGAGCTAACTGTTAAATAGTCAAAGACTACTTAACACTCTTTGGGCTGGCGTACCTGTCGGCAGGCATAGTCACACTGGTCACATTTGAAGCGTTTCTCATTCTTGTGGGACTTTTGGTGCTGGATAAGAGCATAACGCTCATGGAATACAGCCTCACAGTAACGGCACTTTCGGCCCTGCTCAATGTAGGAATGCTGCTTGCGCAGATGCACGCCTGCAAGGTGAACATGAGAAGTTTCAATGAGACATCAACATAAACAATGGTTAAATGTGTTGGTAACATGAAATCAGCTTAAGAGCACAAAGGACCCTCTATTCAGCCCATGACAAGGATCTGTCATGCACTGGCAGGAAAGTGCAGCAGGGACTCACCCAGGTCACTCTTACGGGCGATGACTGTGTCACAGTGGGGGCAGTGAAACTTGGCCACATTCTCTGTGTGTTTCTGCAGGATATGCATCTTCATGGTGCCACTCTGAGTAAAACGAGCATGGCAGATGTAGCATTCGTACGGCTTCTCCCCTGAACATGTAACAGTAAGGAAGAAAGTGAAACAACATCACTAACTCGAACATCTATTAAAAGCCTGTTAGCGTTGTGAATCCACAAAAAGATTTATTAATTCAATACACTATATCGAGTATAATTTTTTTGGTGACACAGATCAAGGTCAGACCTGAGTGGGTTCTCATGTGCCTCTTCAGTTTGTAGGTGTCTCTGCTGGCATAGCTGCAAAGGCTGCACTGGAAAGGACGCTCCCCGGTATGAGATCGAATGTGTCTCTTCAGCTTGCTGACCTGTTTTTTTTTTTAAAATACAAACAGCAGAAAAAAGTTTGTATTCAGTTTACTCCGACTTCCAAACAAAACCAACTAGTACATCAAGAGTAACTCCACAGCATTGTCAAGACCTACCTCCACGCTAGCATAATCACACATGGAGCACTTGAAGGGCTTTTCATGGGTATGCTTGTAGCGACGGTGCCGTACCAACTCACCACTGGTCACAAAGGCCATGTCACAATCAGTGCACTTGTGGGGTCTAGTGCCTGTACACAAATAAATACAAGTCACTGTTTCTAAAACACAAACCTTAGAACTTGAGCAAAGGCTAGTATGGAAGTAGGTGTGTACCTGTGTGGGTGTTGAGGTGGTTCCTCAGCAGTGTGACTGTCCTGAAGGCACGACCACACAGGTGACATTTGTGAGGCCTCTCATCTGTGTGGCTCTTCATGTGGCGATCAAGATTAGAACGCCGTGGACAGGTGTAGCTACACAACTCGCATTGGAATGTCTTCTTTACACCTGTAAAAAAATAGAGTTAATAAGGTGCCCTGTGGTTTGTTTTTCTGTGCTTCAAAATAATTAACAACTGTACAGCAGTATCATACCCTTCTTCTTGATTTTAGTTGGTTTAGGAGGCTTCATGTTGCCCACCACCTTCTCAGCATTGACCTCAGAGAGAAGGCCCTCCTGTTGCTCCTCCTCAAAGTCATAAACAGACACATCCATGTCTTTCTCGCCCTCAGTGTTGTAGCGCAGCTTGCTTTTCTTAGTCTTCTTGGGTTTCTTGACAGGGGGTGTGTAGTCAGGGTCCTTGGCCCAGGTGGGATCATCATTCTGAGGCTCAGCAATTTCCTCTTCCTCCTGCTGTAGGGGTTGTTCCTCATGGGCCTGAAGCTCATCTTGTTCCACTGTCTCCACTTCACCATTAGCACCCACCTTCACCACCTGTACCACAACAAGAAATTGGTAAGATTAAAAACAGCTCATATGTGTACCCAGTGGATTGTCCAAGTTATTGTACATACTAATTGACTTGGTCTATGGATGTGACAGACAGCTATTAGGTTGAGAAACAGCACAATCCGCTAATGACTAACCTGGAAACCCTCAGGCAGTGGCAGGGTGTGGCAGATAACAGGTTCCCCATCTTTGGGCATGGCGGTGGCATCCACCAGGGTGCCCTGCAGTTCCTCCACAGTGGCAGCAGTGACTGGCACAGCAGAGACAGGCACCTGCACAAGTTGCAGTTCACCCAATCCCAGCTGCTGTTCTTCCATGTTTACCACCTGCAGAGTAATAATTTGTGTGTCGTCCACAGTGGTGACTGTTGCCTCGTGAGCTGTCCCAGTGACACTGACTCCAGCCTCCATGACCTCTGTTTTCATCTGCAGCAGGGCTGGATCTAGAGAGTCCATAACCATCATCTCCACGCTGCTGTTGACGTTCACTACGCCCTCCACCAACTGTTGCTGAGCATCAGCCACCACAGCTGTGGCCTCCCCCTCAACTGTTTGCTGCTCCACTTCTAGACCAGCTGCCTGCATCAGTTCTGCACCAACATCTTCATCCTCTCGTCGCCGCTGGTAGGTCTTACACTCCTTGGCTTTGAACGCATCCCCTGCCTCATCCAGCACAGCTTCAGTAGGTCCCCCTTCCATTGATAAAACCTTGGGAAAATGAAACATTGTACTTAAATAATGACAAGGCAGAAAAAAAAACATCTTTCTCTCTTCACAATTTCTTAGCATGGTTTGTGTCTGATCATTCCTTTCTTATCCTTACAGAGAAAAAATTAAAAATAAAATCAGCAAATACTGATTTCAAAAGAAAGAAACCAGAAACAGTACATACACGTTTTAACCCAAAAAACTAGGCTCTCTCTTACACCTTACTGTCTTGCTGGAAGGTTACCTGCACCACAATTGAGAACTGCATCTCTCTACACTTCTCTCTTTTTCTAACTCTGCCTTCGATGAATGAACTGCCTCGGACTTCCTTCTTAAGAGCAAAACAAAATTAGTTGAAAAAGAAAAGAAAAAACAGAGCACTTAAACTTTGCGAGCACTTTTTTATAACTAGCATTCATGTACTAATACCTAAGAATTACATGCTCTTAATAAACTGAAATCGTTTTTACCAACATTAAAGTCGTTAACAAGTGTCCGTTTTCCACAAATCACTGATCTAAGAACGCAGTACAATAACAGCGGCATCGTCGACTGCGACAAGTTTTTGGCGAGCTTAAATGAGTAACTTGCTAACTGGCTACTTTTGGGCGCCAGAACAGCAGCTGGACCGTTTCAGGTTTAGCCACAGGCTAATTTGTCGCTCAAGCCATCGCCAAGAGTTGAGTTCACCAAAACAAAATTATCGGTCGGTGTAAATCGAGACATTAATCAAAGACGAGGGCGAGTTTTTTCCTGAGCGAATTTCTACCACAGCAAGAGGGCATTCTGAGACGGTTAATCGTGTTTTTGTACCGCTACCAGTCGGGTTGTAGAGGGAGCTCTCCAGTTTTATCCCTTCAGTCGTCCGCTGCTTGAGGTAGTCTTTCAATAAGAGAGCTGAGCGGTCAGTGGACACGCGTGCCGTCCGACACGACCCACGGAGTTTCGGCTGGATTGGAGAGGCTGTAGTTGCCAGAACCGGGCGTCGAAAGGCTCGGAGTGTAGTTAAGCCATCGAAATGGGCCATCGGGGTCATTTTGCGGCGTATCTTCCTCGTCGGATTTCCATCTGCGCAACACTTGCGGGCAGACTGCTAACAAGACCCCGGGCGTTATTTTTCTACACTTTTCATAGACCCTTGGTGGTCATACATCGACAAGAAACGAAGCAGTGCTGCTCAGAGCCGACACCACCACGCTGGAAGTGTTTTGTACTTCATACGAAATGTGGTCTGGGCCAGGAAGGGCTGAGAGAGGGAATCTGCCTCATCGAGGAGGGGCGCGAACAGCCTGCTAGCGTGCTAAGCTAACGAGTTAGCGTGTTTGTTTATCGAGCTTAAAATAACGTCGCGAAAAACATATATACAGCGTGTTGATTTGGGGGGTTTAGTCATACTAGGGGATTGTGTTGGTGTTAGTGGAACTCCAACGAGTATCGAAAACAGTCCAAGTTCACGACCGCCGTTAGCTTGTTGGCTAAAGCTACCAAACGGCGGGTTTTTCTGACAGGAAACAAAGAGAAGAGAAAGAAAATGGACGCCTGGCCTAAAGACGGGGCTAAACGTCTAAGTGTTAAAAAGAGGCATCTGGCCGAAATAGCGCCCGATATAGGTTCGAGGGAGCTTAATACTCGGAAACAACTCGGAAACTGCTGGGTTATAAATGTTTTTTTTGCTAATTTTCGATAACGATAGAGGGAGACAAACACCCCCCGCCAGCCGCCCGGACCGGGAGCCCCATCGTGACACCTAGAGGCCGATTAAAGCTCCTGCAAAACTCCCCCCTTTCCCCAGAAAAGTGCCGCCGTCTCACCTGCTTTCTCCTTCTTTCTTCTCCGGTCGGGTTCGACGCAAAGCCCGGGGCTCGGTTCCTCCTCTGGTGCGAGGCGAAGCACGGAAACTGCGTCCTGCTCCTCCGGCGGTTTTAATCCCTCTCCCGCTTTTGCAGAGTAGAGGCTCCGCACAAAATGGCGGCCCGAGGCGGTTGCTGCGCGTGCGCTGAACGCAAGAGGGGGGGAGCGGGGGAGGAGTGGGGGGAGTAACCGTCGGAGGAGGAGCAGAACAGGGCGCTGAATTCAATTTTACCGATACACTCCTTTACTCTCTCTACCGCGCCCTTATTCCTCTCCTTCACCCCTGAACACACACAGAACAGGGCGCTGAATTTAATTTTACTGATACACTCCTTCTTTACTCTTCTCATCCACCCCTGAACATACACAGAACAGAGTGCTGAATTCAACTCTACTGATACACTACTTTACTTACATTTACGGCATTTAGCTGACGCTCTTATCCAGAGCGACGTGCATCAGTGCTTAAGAAGTCCACAACTGTTTCTTACCTGAAAAACAGCTTAAATCCATGTCAACTATTTAACTAAGATACTGCAGTCAGAGCATCTATACAACAACGGTCACATAAAAACTAGCCAACACCTAACCCAACAATACTACCTCTCCTTCACTCTCCCACTCCTTCTCTCTACCTCTCCTGAACACAGAACAGAGCGCTGATTTTGCTTATTCTTTCTTCCTTCATTCTTTTTCTTCTTCACTCCTCTACTCCTCCAGTCCTAAACTGACATGGAACTAAGTGCAGGAGCTCATCAGACTAAACTGAAGGAAAGAACTCCGAGCAGAGCTCATATAATAGTTATAGAGGACTCCTGTAAGACTTTTACAGCTGAAACCATGTGGGTTTTGTAAATGAGTTCCAATAAATGTTTTCATAACATCAAGCAGTATTTCTAAAAAGATATGTCAGATTCTCTCAAAGGGGTGGGTGATGTGGCAAAATATAGTGTAATACTATAACATTTATGAAAGCTGGGCAGCTGGTGGTTAAGGAGTTGTTCCACTGATCAGAAGGTTGTGGGTTTGAGTTCAAGGATTTCTAGTGACACCACTGAGGTATCTGAGCAAAGTACCACACCCACACGCTGTGCTGCATCGCTGGCTGCCCACTGCTTCACTTAATGAATGGGTTAAATGTAGTAAACAGTTTTGTGCTGTTCACAGTGTGCTGTGCTCTGGTGTGTTCACATATGACAAATGGGCACTTTTGTCTAGTTTTCATTGATATGTGTACATCACGGTGCTTATCTGATAAGTTGGAACAGACAAAATATAATAAATGAGATATATTTAAATTAAATGAGCTATGAATGATTTTTTTATTCAGTATTTCACAAACTGCACTAATGAGTCCAGTAATGTTTTTTGAGTACTATTGATGTTCACAACATGCTTGGAAAAGTGACAGGTGATCACAGTAATGACGAATATCATCATACTGTTTACCCTTGTTTCTAATTTCTTCTCTGATTGTGTTTGTGCTGTTGCCACTGGCTCTCATCAGCTGCTGATCCGAATAGACCCAGGTGTGGATAAAATCAGACTAATGTATAAATATGTAGAATGCATATTGTACATATACTCCAGTGTGCGTGGAACTTAATGCTGCTACGTACTTCCATTTCCAAAAACACCCGTTTGTTGATTTATATATATATATATATGCCTTTACATGCATGCTGTTCATACTGTTGTACATTGTTCTGTATTTATTGTAGTTTCATTTGGGAATAGCACAGTCTCAGTCTCAGGCTTGTACAAAGACTTAACAGCTATCTTAGTATCTTGTTATTGGCAAAGGACTATAACTTTATTTTCAATTTCATATACAATCAAATGTTGGTCATTAAAATAAGAATCCTTTTTTTTAATCCTTATCATTAGTTAAATTGTGCAGTGTGACATTCACCCCGTAGTGTTTTATCACTGTTATACGTACCACAATGTGGCCCAACACTAGCAAGTAGCAAGTCAGGTGGTATTATGGATCACAAGCTCTGTTGTCTTGACTCGCTCCAACGAGCCAACTCAATGATCTGATGAAAGAAAGCTGAACAGATGCTATTATGGACGTTGTATCTCATTTGGCATTTATTCATGACAGAAATAAAGGGTTTTGTTCCCCCATTTGATTTTATTTTACACCTGATGTCACCAAGATCCTTGTCAGACAATATACTTTTATTTTAAAAAAATTACTTCCTTAATGCTGAAGGGGGAAAAAAATACTTGGATCTGTGTTGCAGCTCATATTAAACTGCTATTCTAAATTTTAAATAAAGTCTATTTCTCATCATAATCACTCCCCAGTCATTCGAGGCACTTGTGCATTGAGGAGGCTTTTCTTTGTCCGCTTGTTTGCTCTAAAGTCTTAACAGAAAGTCAACTGAAGAAATGCCTACGTTGAAATTGAACTGAATCACTGAATCTCAGGTTCCAGCGTTGAACCTGGGAGTCTAGTAGCACTCAAGGAATGCTCCAATATAAATCATCTTCAGTATGAAACAGGGCCAGTGGAAAGATCACATGCACGAGAAGCTGTCTATACCTGTTCCAAGGCAAAGTCCATCACAGGTTATACATTTTGATGTTTGATTATCCATCATTGTTTATATATATCTCAAACAGCTCCACCACTTTTACAGCAGATATCCTCTTCAGATACATCGCTGTTGGCTCGAATCTCAGGTAGTGCACGGAGAAGTTTTCATGAGACATTAGCACTCAGAATAGGTCTGTTTTCCATTGAGTGTAAATGTGTATGTTTCCAACTTAATTACAACAGAAGTAAAAAAAAAATATGTACACATCCAATGGATTATACGTACTGTTTCAGTAAAGCATATATAGTGACAGTATGGAATGATGGCACTTTTACGCTAACAGACACCCCCTTAAAAAACACACACACATACACTTTGTCTACCTCCCTGAGGAGTAACGGCACTCCTGAGCCCATTTCCACTACCGACTTGCATTTGCTCAACATTAGTACTCTTTACAAAAAGGACAGCCAGCTTCATCACACACTCAGCAGTTTTAAAAGTGCATCCCCTTGCAAGTCACGTGAACATAACACTTCATTTACTTCTAGTGCCACAGGGCACATGGCGCAGCAACGCCTGTTCGTCCACTCAGAAGCATTGAACTCAGAATCGGAGCCCAACTTCAGCGATTTGTGAAGGCAAAACCATCAAATCATAAGGCAGCAAAACACTTGTGGTAAGCCCACCCTGCTCGTTTTCTCTGTAGCCGAGGGTCCTCTTTCTACATCGCATCTGATCAACATACAGATTCATGTGTGTGCTTGTGTCCACTGAGTGCATGAAATGTGTGACACCAGCTCAGTATGAAGTCGTCATGGCGAAGACGTCTGTCTCTGCACTACAACAGTGTACGGTGCAAGTTTGATCATGAGTATTCCGTTGGCATGATTATGACTGTGAGTACACAGGAGAGAAAGGTGTACAGTTTCTGTGGCTTTCTCTGGTACGATGGCATTTAAAAAGCAGTGCTGGCCATGCTGCCAGGTGCAAAAAGGCGAGGAACTCCATCTTGAGCTGATTCCACGTGCCGATGTGCCATCTTCCCTTCTTCACCTGAAGAAGACAAGAATAAACCCTCAGATTTCTAAGAACTACTATGCTAAAGATCAACTCTCTTTTTAATAACTTTTTTTTTTAAATTACAATATCTGTAGACTTACTGTATCTCTGGTCATTATATGATTGTTTGCTTTTTGCAACTCTTACAGCTGTTCTCTTCTTGTTCCAATCCATTTTGGTGTTCATTTACCTATCAATTTTCTATTTGCATCTGTTCATGTTTTATTCTGACTCACCCAGCACCAGCAGAGCTTGTTTGGCGGCGTCTCTCACATCCTCCTTGTCAGTGCGGCACAGATACACCAGCTGTTCAATGCTCTCTTTGGCCTGGCAGACGGAGATACACACAGAGGGCTTCGTTTTAAATGCACACTTCTGTATGTCAACTGCAAACTTCATGCATTTGTTTCTGTCTGGTTTGAAAACTAGACCTTGAATGTCTTGTGTGAACATCAGAAAATGATTCATACGTTAACAAGCCTGCACTTTAGAAAAAATTTAGAAAAATCTCATTATCCTGTCCCATGAACATTATCACACAAGAAAAAAGTCTGTTTGTGTTCATAGATAAATGTGTGATATGCCTGAATTCTATTCTACCAATGAAATTCAGTTTTGTTTTGATGTCAGTGTTGGAAGCACTAAAGATAACAACTGTTATGAGTTCAGCCCACACAGACAAAAAAAAAAGCCTCACTGCAGATGTGGTCAAATAGCAGAACGATAAGAAAGTGCAAAGCCAGGACATATTGCCTCCTGGTTGCTGCAGGAAAAACATCACACATACACAACCCAGATAGAGGGACTGACCTTTAGACAAGCGAGTGCTTTGCATCCACACACTCGGGTCTCAATACTTTCATCCTCCAGCAGCTCCAGGCAGCTCACCAACGCCTAAAACACAGACACGCAGAAATTCAATCAACATGAGTGTGATGACATTTATTCCAAAACCCGGGGAAGTAAGGATAAAAGAAACCCTTTAAAACGTGAAGTAACGAACACTTTTAAGCACTGTTTCTTACTCCCAGTGACCCACAGTATCCCTAGCCTCACCAAACAGTTCTACTGAGGTGCAGTGTAGTGGATCCCTGAGAGCATGCTTAAGAAATACTGATTAAAGGAACCTCCCACACTAGTTTTTGCACTGATTATTTGTCTTAAGCGTTGGAAAGTTGTTGACTGAACAACTGATGAAAATCTGTAAAACGAAACAAGTTTCATTTATACCATAGAAAGAATAAACAACAGAGCATGTCTGACGTTCTGTTAACTGGTTGTGTGGTGATGCAGACTCGAATTCTAGACTGTCCTTTAACTTTCAAAGCACTCATTAACTGTTTCATCCCATTTGCTGTAAATGAATCGCTTGTTAAATATCTAGCTCTTGTCTGGAGATCCACAATCTAATCATATTAGATGGCTTTTTATAGGTCAGTCCTGATGAATAAATGATAAAAGTACTCAAATGGTGAACATTTATTTTTGTGTATTTATTAGTCAAAACTGAGTAGAATGCAAATGTGTGCTAAGAATGTTTGGCTGGTAGTGAATGGGAAACTTTTCTGTGCTATTACTAGTACTAAAGGTAGTACAAGAATACATATAATAAATATATGGTCAGCATGCGTACATTGTTTTGATGGCATCATGCTGTTATCTGCAGATTACATTGAATGTCTTAGGAAGAGAAAAACACTTGTGTGTAGACTTTTAGTAGCCTCTGACAGGTTGTAGCATGTATTAATCCCCAAATCCTGAATACAAATTCACATGGTCCAGATTAATTGGTGTCCTTTTGTGTTTAGGACTAAACCTTGTTTTCACTGATCCTAACAAGACCTGCAACACTGACTTTCCAAGACAAAGTGTCAGATAATTCAAAAAAGGACAGCATTTTGATTTACACTGCTGTCTAACTGAAACCCCTCTGCAGCCTAGAACCATTATCAGTGTTAAGACCAGTAGACCTAACAGCCCCCCAGCCTCCCAGACTAAGGGGCAGTGCTGTACCCGTTCTCTGTGGCGTGGCTGCTCGGCCAGGCTGCGCAGCAACGAGCTGGCGCTGCTGCACACTTTCCCCCGGGGGTCCCTCAGCAGCAGGCTGATGGCGCGGAGGCCCTCACGCTTCAGACTGCACTCAGGGGGTCTCTTCAGGGCCCTAAGCAACACGTCCTGTTCACCAGACTGCAGACACTGCACCAGCCACACTGCAGGAAGGGAGAAAGGAGGGGGAGGGGTTTGGATCAGATCAGAGGAGACGAGGGGAGAGAGCTGATGAGGTGATAATGAGTCGATGGGTGGGGCAATCTGTTTCTGTGACACACATTCACATGTTGAATTCACTGTTAATATTTCTGTTTCAGCCTGATTAGCTATGGGCTGTGAGAAATGCAAACTAATTCACGCCTTCTTTCAGTTACTCACAGTGTGAGAAAAGTTCTAATCCACCCCGACAAAAAACAAACATACCCTCCTCAGCCAGCTCGGTAATGTGCGTGTCCAGCTCGCTCACACCCTCAGCCTCCAGGTAGCTCCAGAACTGGAAAACTGTGAGAGCTTCTTTAGTCACACCTCCACCTCGCTTCGGTAGCCTCCTCTCTAAGATCTTCTCCACCAAACGCAAAAATACTAACAAACACACACACAAATTTTGGTCATCTGTTTTAATATCCCAAACATCACACAGAGACACAGGTATATTCAACTCCACATGTAACAATTAACAATTACCAAATCAATATATAAACTAAAATAAAATAATTAAACACGAGTAAAGAAAATCTGAAAGGTTACAGAATGAGGTCGACTGAGAATGTCTCGTTGATTACATTTCATTTATTAATCTTCATCATTTATACAGACAATTAGAAAATACAGATGTTCAGTTTAATTGTATGTTTTCTTCAAAATAATGTATATATTGAAGTATATTTTAAAGGTTATTTATTATGAATGTCTGATAGAGTCACACACACGCGCACACACACACACACACACACACACACACGCACACACACACACACGCACACACACACACGCACACACACACACACGCACACACACACACACACACACCTGTGTCTGCAAGACCAGCTCCTCTCTCTGGTAGTTTGCTGGCGTAAGTGTTGTTCAGGGCCTGTAGGAAAGTCTCTGTGGAGGCGCTGAACACACTGCAGCCGTCTGTACACTGCCGCCATAGCAACACAGCCCCCTGGCACTGTTCCAACTGTGGAACGACTGCTCCCAAAACACATCGAAAAGATATGAGAACAAATTTCAGTTGTGGCTCTCATCACTTTTTATTTCAGGAAAATCAACATTTATTCATCTTTTTATTTCCTATTTTTCTGTTGTGCTTATGGTAAAATCTGCAGCCTAGG
This sequence comes from Brachypetersius altus, assembly GCA_037974465.1. Classification (NCBI taxonomy): domain Eukaryota; kingdom Metazoa; phylum Chordata; class Actinopteri; order Characiformes; family Alestidae; genus Brachypetersius; species Brachypetersius altus. The sequence goes on along the minus strand of JBBPDB010000019.1, from coordinate 591,892 downwards.
TATGCTGGCATACAGAATTAAGTTTACTAAAACTCCTGGTGGACTGACCTTCCTCTGGCTGGGTTACACTGTCCGCTGTGTCTTTAGCAACCCGTCTAATAAGTTCAAGCACGCGAGCTTCGCGGAGCAGCCGGTCCAGAGCGTACATCTCTCCACAGCGGAGGGGCCCAAATGTCCCCAACCTCTGCACAACATATCATCACACACACACAGCACCGTCAAACACAGCTTTCTCCAAAACAGGAGCTCTGGCTGATGGCCAGCAAACATGAGAGGCAATGAAAGTATACCATTACAGAACAGTTCACAATGATATGTTTACATGTTTACTGATTTAATCGATAACATAATATGAAAAAGAATATTAAAAATAGTTTACATTCATTAAAATACTTAAACCTACTAAACAATTCATGTGCTACACAGCACAACCCAGCATCGTGGACACCAATATTCTGAGACGAACACACTCAAAACAGTATTTTTGGTATGGACTTTCAACAATTCATCATTAATTAATACCAGAACTAATAAATGTATTTATTAACAAATAGTATTAAAATAGTATTAAATAAATAAAATAAATTAAAAATAAATAAATAAAAAGTACTGTACAGCAAAGCTGTCTAATAATGCATTAAATGTGTCAAATTTAAATGCTTTAAAATCAGAGTCTGTTACAATATTACTGTGTTTCATTCAATGTCTGCTGCTACTAAGCATTGCCTGGACCAGGGGTCGGCAACCTTTAACACTTAAAAAGCCATTTGGGCCGGTTTACACAAAAGAGAAAACACCGGGAGCCACAAATCCTTTTTGACATCTAAAATGAAGTTAGCACTGCATATACAGTTATTTTTACATTTTAGCTACACATAACAACTAGGCTAATGTGTTGCTTGTGAAAATGTATTTATTCAAAGAAAACATTTTGAACATTTAGTACTCACAAAAAATTAAACACTATGTATTTTAATGTTTCAAGATTACAATAATCTTCAAAATTCGAACTACAATTAAAAAAATGAATAAAAATAAAATACACAACACCTAGAATGGCTGACCGCATCAAATGGCGTAATTTTATCAGGTTCAGAATCAGAATTGTGTCTATTGGCCTATTGGAGCAGCAGCATGCTCTGTAAGAGACATATGGGTGTGGTGTAGGCACATGTACCCACACACAATTTTAGATATTGTTGTTGTTTTATACGGTTTATATATGTGCTTGATAGACAACCTCTACCGAAATCAAATTCCTTGTATGTGTCGCCCACATACTTGCGATTCACTAAACGCAATTCTGATTCTGAGGCGACTGGCGCTGTACGACGGGTTCTGGGTCCAAAGTCCACTGGACACTTGCTGTGTCTGCTGGCTGCAGGACTAAATGTGTGCACATACTGTATTAGGAAGCGTCTTGTGCGAAACTGGGCACTGCGTCAATTGACGCACGCAGTTGTTATATGTATAGCCAGTTAGCTGCCATTCTAGTGTTAAATCATTATTTATTTTCAACAGGGAGCCGCAACATAAGGATGAAAGAGCCACACGTTGCCGACACCTGGCCTAGCCCATTACCTAACCCGAAGCCTGACCCATTATTATATACATATATATAAATACGTTTTTTATATTGTACTTTAGTGTTGTGTGGTTTTTATTCCACCGGTTATGCTGCTTCTATTCTTTTTATACTGTCTGCTTTGCTACTGCAAAATCAACAGTTAACTGTGATTATTATCTCCTTGCTTTGACAAGACTGTGACCCCAAAGTGCAAGGAGGCCTGAAGTACCACTAGAGAAGTTGGAGACAAGAACAAAGTGACTCACCAGCAGTTGGGAGCTGCAGTGATGCAGATGGACCAAAAGGGTGCGATCTAAATCCAAGCAGCCAGTGCTGAGAGGTCCAGAGGGAGCGTCCCAGCAATGCTCCTCACAGCCCTCATCCTCTGCCACACTCTCCTCTACTGCTACACGCCCACTGCACACACACACCAGAAACAAGAAAAAATGTGAATCTGTATAAATGTACAAATTATGAATGAACTACAGAATTCGGTTTGTCAAATTCTAACGCATGCCAGAATTTTATAAACATTCATGTTACTTGCAGCATTTCATGAACCTGTCTGCAGTCTCTTGTTCAGCCACTAGATGGCTACAGTGCATTGCATCTAGATCTCATTTCTGTAGAAGGAAGCCACCCATGGTTCCTTTCTGCATTGTAGCCTCATAAAACCAAGGTGAGGCACTTTTGGAGCTCTCACCTGTCTGTCCCAGTTCGGTTTTCTCCTTCCTCCTCCTCTTCGTCATACTCTAGATCTGACGTGTTGAGAAAATCAAAGCTTTCGAGGGCAGTTTCCACAGTCAAACTCACACTGGAGGCCCGACTTCGACTTCGACCCTACACACACAAGTACACAATTAAATTATTTAGCCAAAAACACATTATTTAAACAACAATATTAAGATTAGTGTTTAAGATGTTCACAAAAATCATCAAAGGATAATATTTAGTCCAGATATGTTATAATACCAGCTCATATTGGCCTGTTATGCTCCCGATAAATGGTGAGATCTTACTGTAGCAATCTACTTGTAACTGATCGAAGTGTCAGTTTAACACCTGACACAAAAACAAGCACGAGAAAGCATGCTCTTCTGTTTTTGAGCTTAGTTTGTAAGTTGAGACATCATTAAATCTCATTTGTCTGAAAAGCTGATAGTCATCATGGGTCATGGATTTGTAGCAGAGGAACACCCTGGTTCCTGATAAAATCGACACATACACCCACACAGAGCAGAGCAGCAGGATGGGTGGGATCCTTGCTTTGGTGACCCCAAGGGTGAAGAGATGGAAAAACTACTCTCATATTCTTTCATCTCTCTCCTCAGTGTAACAGAGGAGTCAGAGATCACACAGATGGAAACAGATGTGTTTCTTATTCTAAACCTGGCTCTTACCACTCATATGTGGGGAAAAAAGCAGTTCCTATAAATACATGCACGGTGATTTAAAAAATGTTTTGAAACACATTTAACTAATAACTTGAGCTGTATAATACAGAGTTCAAAAACTCAAATGAACACAAAGTCTTTGTTTACTTGCTATTCTTATATGTAAACTGTTGCTCAAATATAGATTAGTAGATGAATTGTAAAAGTTTTGAGTCATGGATCACTATTGTAACATTAGTGATGTAGGGGAGCTTGGGAACCAACAAATCTACCAAACCAGTGAGCCTTACTATATAAAGTCAGTCACTCACAGTCAGAGTTTCCTCCAGCAGCCTAAGCTCCTGTTCCAAAACCTGCAGCTCAGGGAACTGGCCCCTGTAGTCGTCCAGAGAGGAGACCACAGCATTGAGGGCCTCCTCCAGGCCACTGACGGATTCCTGGGTCACTGGCTGTGCCACTACCCTGTCCACTGGCTTCTCAACCTGTGCAGAGGCTGTGTGTGTGTGAGAGAGATGCTGTGTGTCTTGGGCCTGTGTTAAGTCCTCAGTCCTGGAAGGTCCATCAGCATTCTGCTGGGAGCAGGCCTCTGTTTTAGGGGAAATACAGACAGAGTCCTCCTCACTGTAGGTGAAGGAGACAGAGCTAGGCCTGGAAGGGACTGCGGGCTCTTCAGAATCTGCAGCAGAATCAAAGGCCTCCTCTGCAGCAGGGGGGGCTGTTTCAAAGCTAAGTTCAGAGCAGGTAGAAGATCTAGGTGCCCCAGGTTCTTGGAGTTCCGGAATAACAATGCATGGTTCAGCCCGGACAGGCAAGTCCACCACAACTTCAGCTATTGGCACTGAGGGCACCTCAGAAGCCTCTAGGCACTCACTAACGGGCCGATCTGTCAACGCAGCGTCCACACTGTTCTCGCTGATGTGGCTTAAAGACCGAGAGAAGCGAGTGTGCCCATTTGGCATTTCCTGTTTCCCAGCAGCATCTGTAGTGACCACAATGGTGGTCAGCTGAGGTTTCTCTGGTCCCCGTTCCTCCTCCTCTTCCTCCTCCTCCTTCTGATTGGCTAGGCGTGTGGGCGTGGAGGTGGCCGACTCTCGGGGTGTAAAGGAGATCTCAATGGCCGGGGTGGTGGCCTGAAGCTCGGGCTGGACCAGGTTCTTATGGGCGTGGCGTAGGCCCAAGGAGAGCTGGGGGCTAGACGAGTCATCAGAGGATTCAGAGGAGTTCGACCAGGCTGTCCCGTTCTCCATATCGTCCTGCCGCCTCAGCATGTTCTAGAGAGAGAGGGGGAGAATGATTATAGTTAATCCATCAAATAGGTGGAAACTGTCACTTCTGATTACTTTTACATAACGAGAAGAAAGAGGTAGGAAGGGAGAAGGAGGATTGGATGTGTGATGGGGCATGAGCGAGTCCAGCCTCTGTCATCAGACATTAGAGTGGTCCTTGTCCCAGCACGCAGTTCAGACTGAGTGGAGGCTGGCGTCCAGCCCAGACAGCTAACACACTGCCTGCTCCCTCTAATTAACTTCTGCTGCAGCTACACTCTGTCACCCCACACAACAATAACAATCACTGCATGGAATATGGAGAAGACTGACCCGGTGTCTGCACTTGGGTGCATCGTTACAAGTGACAGTAATACTACAAAGAAGGTGCTAATACTACACTCATCATGACAGCAGACAAAAAGCTCTAAATTTCTGCTCAATTAAGGCAACTCACAAAAACTACAAGGCTCAACAGGATACTAACTACAAAGCCATAAGGGGGCACCAACAGCTTCCAAGACCAGAAGCAACTACAGAACCTACTGATCACATTGCTACAGGGATCTATGAATTTGCACTAGTCAAGAGCTAGGAATGTTTCACACTAAATGCTACTTTGGGTCACAAACAAACTTGACACTAGAGGCTAGCAGGCACTTACATGGCTGTGGGACTGAGAGGAGCCAATGCTAGCAGCGGAGATATCACCACAGCTACAGCTTTGAGACAGTTTCTCGGCCAGTGTTTCCCGGAACACGTCCAGGAGAGACCAGCGCTGCTTGGATGGCAAACTCCGAGGAGCCGACTAAAGCAGTCGTACCCGGCCGGAGAGGTGAGTACAGTGAGAACAAAAAACATGAACCGAATTCTCTAAGAATCCATGACTACTCCAGAGGCAAACTGCTGTACTGTATACTGAAATCTGACACTTTACAATCTGTTAAAATGTAATAGACCAGAAAATGGCAGCAAATAAGCAACCATTTCTATGAGAAGAGGATTAATGAAGTTAATAATACTATAAGAAATTGACAAAGGTTAGACAAGACAACTGCTATCGCTCTTTCTGACTTAATTATGGCACCTATTCATTTGGAGCTTACCATATTGGAAAAAATAAACATAAAATGTAAAAGAAGCTGTAGGTTTTACACAGTCACATTTTGTTTAATTATTTTCCAATGTTAAATTCGTTATATTACAACAAAACATGCAATTGTCCCAAAAATTATGTTTATTTATTAACAGTGCAATACGGTGTCAGGAAGCACGCAGCAAACTTCCATTTGTGATTACCTTACAACTTGAGCCTTTTAGTTCACTAAATAATAACCAGTGCGCATAATCTTCTGTTACTCGTTAAGCTAAGTTGGTCTTGTTGCTCCAGTGCAAAACTAAAGGAGCAAAGTTTAGACAGAGCAATTAAATTTAGATTAAAGGGAAAACCGTGTAAATGTGACTATTGCCACCGTCACCGTATGAGGACCTGAACTGTAATAGTATATAGCATGATCGACAAGTACGTTCTTGCCAGTCGTGCTATACTAAAGGAACCCCTGACCTGAACCTGATTTTTTGAGGCAGAATGGAAAGGGTAAAATTTGAAGGCTCTGCTTAACTGGTTGAACTGTAACGAGTTGGTAGGAGAAAGAGACAGGGAGACACTCACGTAGAAGGCCTGTTCACGCAGAGAGGGCGTGTCTGGAGGACTCTGGTTATAGGTGGAGAAACGCTTGTTGACTGTAGGAGCTTTGTTTACCGTGCTGGCTGTGGAGGCTTGATCATCTTTGTCAAATGGACTGAGAGAAGATCAATGAAAGAAAGAGAGAAAGAGTTTATTTTTGATCAAGCTATTTCAAAAGCTGGAAATACATTGAAATACACAATGAAAATCGGCTAGAGGTCCTGTTAGCATAATACATAATGTAACAGAACACTGCACTTAACATTAGTCCAGTAGCCAATTTGTTTTAAAACTAAAACAGCAACAATCAGTGTATAGTATCTGGATAAACGGCAAATAGGTAACATGCTCCTTTAGGCATATGAAAAACACTAAATAAAAACAAATACTTGTATTCCGTTTTTCATAGCTTTTCTAATACCATTACTGTCTCTCTGGTGCATTTTGTCTGTTGGTAAATGTCCAAAAAGACTAATCAGTGTGATAGACATCATTTATTATGAAAATGTCATTAGTATCCTAATGTAGTTTATTGTTTTACCCATTAGCATCTGTGTTGGAAACGATTCTTTTAATGCAATAAGGGAAACTTACTTCCACATGACCTCCAGGCTGAGTTTGATGGTCCCGAGGTCGTTGATGTCCACGGCCACGGTCTGCGGCAGAGCGGCAAACAGGTCTTTGGTCTCACATGAGACATTCCCCACCACAACGTGATTAGCCAGGCTCTTCAGTTCCGTCACCTTGACAACAAAAATGAGTTTATATAGTCTTTATATACCAGCTCATCACATAGCCAGATCTGGTCACTGGATACTCTGCACAACCTGCCAGCACCTAAAACCACTTAGAGATGACAGCAATTTCTGGCAGAGCACCCTGTGAGAGCACAAGCCTAGAGAGGAATTCCAGCAAGGATTATGAGCAAAGAGCCAGGATTTAAAGAAAAAACAGAGGCAGTTGAGGTGTAGGCGATCAGTCCCAGTGTCTACTTAATACTCAGTGTGTACTATACACAGAACTTCGAGGCACAAGAATATCAGCATGTTACTGTTAAAACACACTGAAAATGTGTCACCAAAAGCTTCCGTGACAACAGGAGTTTCAGACAAACAAACCCTTATGCATCACCTACTGTATTTCTAGAAAATGTGCAGTTAAAATACACCTGAAGTCTAAAAGTGCATCACAACATTAACACAGAGTAAACACAAACAATGCTAGAAGCATTTTTTAACAGTCTTTCGTTTTCTAAGGTGTTTTATTAACTGGGCTGTTCAGCACGGACATGTGAATTTTCACACACAGCGTTATCCTGTCCTGTAGGGCTGGACCTGTTGGATAAAGCACTGCAGTGGTCGTCTGTCAGGCCGGTCTGAAAACACTTCGGACTAACATCAGCTGCATTCTCTTCATTCTTCCCCTACGGCTCCTCTCCCTCCACTGCTTTTCATATCCCTTTCTCCCATCTCCCATGCTCATGTCTTCCCTCTCTCTCTATCTGGAGGTCTCGGAGGAACTCTGAGCCTCTCTGTATGGGGGTGCGGGTCAGAGAACCGCTGGGGGACAAAAACAAGTCACAGTCCAGCTGCTCACACTGGTCTGCAAGGACCATTAACATTTCACAGACAGACTGTATGTGTGTGTGTGTGAGTGTGTGTGTGTGTGTGAGAGAGAGAGAGAGAGACAGACACAGAAAGAAAGCCAGAGATATATAGAAATATAGAGATATAGAGACAAAGAGAGAGTGTGTGTGTGTGAGCGAGAGAGACAGAGAGATGGTACCTTTATAGAGAGGAACTCAGTGATATGCGGCAGAAACACCATCTCCTCACTGTCCCACACCTGCTTGCCATTGATTTCGATCCGACCACGCAGTTTCCAGCGCTGTCTGCCATATTTCATAAATATCTGTATGGGGAGGAAGGACACACAGGAGACAGGCTTTACACACACAAGCAAACAGGCATTCCTTTAAAAGAACAGCGTGTTCAGCGTTCAGGAGCTCAGAGGGAGAGACAGAAGGAGAGACAAGTCTGTGTGAACTCCTCAGAGAGCTGTAACCGACACTGCTGTTCCTTATGCTTACAGCTTTAATGCTTCAATATTCAACGATATTCAAAAACCCAAAGTGTGTGTGCAGGGAACATAATTTTTCCACCCCCTGCCAGATGGACAAAAAAGCCTTGACTTTCAGGGTAACGGCCTCCAAACTCACCTAAATCAGTCCATCTGCCCCTGTCCCTTTTTTTCCCCCTTCTCTCCTTCTGTGCAGCTCACACGCACTCTAAGCAGTCTGTGTTGCTGACTCACTCCATCGATGAGTCTGTCAATCATTCCTAAACCGTGTGCATTTTAAACAGGCAGGCTGGCTTAGCACTTCTCCAGTTAGCCTCCACCTCCACAAACCTGCACCTGCTACAAACAAGGAATACCCTCAAAACACAGACTGTATATCTCACTCTTTCTCTCTCTGTCTCTTCCACTCCCTCTCCTGCATTATGAAGCTCAAGACAGATGAAGGATGATGTGAACGGCATCATGCGGAAACAACTCCTGCAGAGAAAGTTACCAGCAAGTGGGAAAGAGACAGGGGCTAAAGGGAAAAAAAGGAAAGTGGATAAAAGAAAAAAAAGAGAGAAACACAGAGTAGGAAAAGGAAAAGGCAAATATAAGGGAAAGAGTGAGGAAACTAACGAACAAGGAGTTAGTTTGAGAGACAGACAGATTTGAGAGAAAGAAAGGAGAGACGAAAGAGAAATTAAGAAAAAAAAAAAATGACAGACTGACCTCATACTGGTCTCCAGCACAGAGGCGAGCAAAGCCAGCCAGACCTGCAACGGCAGAAAATTCTCAAAACTCAGAGAAAAATCACACAATCATATTAGCTCCACTTCATCAAATCCTCTGGTCCAGTACTATTTATTACTCAAAATATTCGTATTATGTGCACACATTTACTTACTGCACTTATTTCCGATAGAATTATGTCCACTGAGTTTTCTACGCTTTCAACACTCAACAGGCAAATTAACATGTGTCTGAAAGGGTCATGTAGAGAAATGAAAAACGGTCATACCTTTCATTTTCACATGGAACTCCCCGAGCTGGTTTTCCAGATCACTCTCAAGCATGCACATGTTCTACAGAGAGGAGGATGCAGAGAAATGTAGAAAGAGGATACATGTGGTGACAAACCAAGACACAAGGCAATAAAAACATCAGAAGAGAGAGAGAGAGACCAAGACCACACCCCCGACCAAGCAAAAAAAAATGTCAACCCCTGCCGATAATTTTAAAAATCTCTTTGTATAATTGAGTGTTTAACAGAACATAGAAAATGGTCCTAGTTTATATAAATACCACAGACATAAAATCTAACCTAGACTACAATATCCAATAACTGAACATTAACACTCTACGTATCTAGGTATTCCTGTTAAACCGCCTGCATATGCTCATCAGTCCTCGTTCTTTCTTACCTCCGTGTACTCTTTGAATCCCTTGTTGGCCTCAGACAGGCTCTCTCGGGCCTCGCGGCTGCCTGGAGACGCTGTGTAGGCCTTCACCATCTTATTGGCCCCATCCCGTAGCCTGCGCTGCATACAGTACGCTTCATACAGCTCATCAATCTGCGTGCACACACACACATACAGAAAGCAGAACACCATCGGAATGTGTTTATTTCTGCTTATTAAAGAGTACTACTGTGAGATATTAAAGCATGGTCAAAATTTTGACTCAGACTCCCATGAAGACGCAGTGAATTGCACAATTAAAAACATGCATGTGAGCGCTCTCTCTCTTTCTCTTTCTGACGCATAGAAAATTATCTCCTACTCCCTGTTACATCTTTATTACTCTATGTATCTCCTTTATCACTTTGATGTCCCAGACATACCTGATTAACGGTTTACAGATCTATCTGCAGCATAGACCAAACCACAAATGGCACCACAAACAGGAAACTTCATAAATGGTCACCATACACACTCATGTATCTTATAAACACAGGACAAAAAAATCCACTGCAGATACACGTGCACTTTTATCTACGGTGAGCTACGACCTACATAAACAAACAGTAAAACAGCACAGGAGCCAAGCGTGTAAACAGTCACACTGAACTCAGCTTTACTTAGACATGCTTTACAGGTCAGGGGAGAAGTGTGTTAAGGAGTGGTGTGTGTCCTGATTTTTCTGAATTGGTGTGTATCCCTGTCACACTAACTCATTCACTAAAAGCTCTCTCAGTCCTGTCCTTTCAAAGGGCCGCGCGAAGCTCTGTTTTACAGTGACGCTTTATGTTACTGATAGGCAGAGTAAAGGAGTGGGGATGCTCACAGAACACTGTTATGAATGAATAAGTAAAGAGATGTGTGTGTGTGTATGTGTAAAAGCTTTGGTCCCTTGGAGTCCTCAGCAAGAGGCAGCTTTTATTGGAGAGGGTACCAGTCTTTCAGTTTCTTATTCCTTCATGACATTAACTTTACACCCACACTCATGTGCACACACACTATTTAACACTGTCCTCAAAGATTGTGAGGACATGTTGCCACATATAGTCAGTGTTGGATCAACACCTCATAAAACAGAGGTCATCAACATTGGAGATCTACCTTTCTGAGAGTCTACTTCCAGCCATAAACTGCTACACCTGCTCTGACTAATGAACTTCTCTGATTGGCTGGAGCACTGTAAAAAGGTTGCAGGTTGCAGACAGACTGGAGCTAAACCCAGCAGGAAAGTAGGAGGAGGAGGGTTGGTGGCCACTACCCTAAAGTTACATTAGTGAACAAAGAACATTCTTAACTTCTAATGGAGGTTAATGTAGTAAGACTTTATTGCAGATAATTACAGACCATTTCTATTGCTCTGTTGTCATGAAGACCTGACAATGTAAACGGCAACAAAATATGCACATTTATTCAGTTTAAAAAAATATGAATCAACAAATAAAAGGAAAAAAAACTGTTCAATTCAAATCTGTTCAAGTCTGCTCTCTGTTAATGTTTACTCAGCTTAAGGTAGGTTTCCTTATTGGTCTGTTTAAAGTTACTGGATATTTAGCATAGATAAAGTGGTTAAAACAGACCTTCAGATGGTTCAGCAAACCTTTACACACCAGCAAGCTAATTACATTTGACTGCAGTCTGCAAATGAAAGAATATTTTTGCACACAGTGCTCATTGCCCAGTTCACAGAGAACCCAGGGCTGACCGCACTGACGAACAGTGCGTGGATAAAACTTCTCAAAACAAAAAAAAACAAAAAAAAAACATTTTAAAGCTAAAATAAACAAAAAAAAAAATAAATAATTAAGGGCTAGATGACCAGCTTATCTAACCTCATGGTATCTCTCCAAAACAACACATGCACAGGATAATGCATGTTTAGAGTGTGTTCTGTAATTGTGCTGTTGATATACAAAAAACTGTACAGGACACCAGCCCTCCAGGAGTTTGATACCCCTGATATAAAGCCATTTATCTGTGCAGTGAAGGACTTTCTGCCAGCAAATACACAAGTTTACACAATACACAAGTTTGTTTTGTTTGTAAAAAGTACTCGTTTTGTGAGCTGGTGAGAAGAACCCAGGCTCGGTTCCAGATTTTTGCATGGATTTGTGAAACTCCATCAGCAGCTCATCTAATGAAGTTTTTCTAATGAACTTTAAGCTGAACCAAGTATTTGAGGTATTTGATAAGACCTACAAAGTGATGCTGGGCTTCTATAACACCCGGACCGATTAAGCAAATATAGACATACATAAAACAATTCACATTATGGGTATATATATATATATTACTATTAGCTTTTAAAATCATATACTGCTCAGCTAAACAAGTTTTGAATCTCATTTTCAGACTTGTTACTATTAATTTAAAGTGATCTTGCCATTGACTGTATCTTGTGTTCCTTTATATGTTTATAGTCACGTAGATAAGCCCTATCTGGAAATAATCTTAACACCAAAATGCATGAAGTGACCAGATGTAAACAGGGTCTGAGACGAATTCAGACAATTATCCAAATGCACACCCTGCTTCTCATGGTGCACGTAGTATATACAGAGGCCAGTCAGTGCTGACTCTTATTTAACTCTGATAAGAGTGGTCAGAGGACTCTTAGTATAATAGCTTAAAAGACAAAGGGGCCTTCTTTTCCCCAGTCAATACATGTTTACTTAGTCAGAAATTATCAGATTACTCCATGATTGGCAGTTCATTAAGAAGTAATTTCACAAAGGAATTCCAAGCACACACTATTGAGAAATCTGCTCCACAGAAAGCCAGGCCAAGAATGGCAGCCCATTAAGAAGTTGCATGAAAGCAATTTTGATAAGACCTTTTTGCCTGAGTGGTCTTGCAAGAGATTGTGATTAAGGACGTAGATTTGTGTGTGTGTGTGTGTGTGCGCGAGAGAGAGTTTACAGTCTTAATCCCCCCCCACCCCACCTTACAAAAACAAACCCTTAAAACACCTCACACACACAGTTAGAGTTGGTTAGAGAGGTGTATAGAGAGAGAGAGAGAGAGAGAGCAAGAGAGAGAGAGGGGTGTATAAAGAGAGATAGAGAGGTGAAGAGAGAGAGAGAGTTAGAGAGGTATATTAAGAGAGAGAGGTGGTGAGATAGTGTGAGAGAGAGAGATAGGTGTATTAAGAGAGAAAGAGCAAGAGAGAGAGAGGGCTGTATAAAGAGAGATAGAGAGAGAGGTGGAGAGAGAGAGGGAGTTAGAGAGGTGTATTAAGAGAGAGAGAGGTGGTGAGATAGTGAGAGAGAGCGAGGGAGAGAGAGAGAGAGAAAGGGCTCTTTCCTCCCAAGAGAGGAAAGGGCCAACAGGTTGCAAAACCTTGAACGTTTTACAGCACCGACAAAGAAAGAGGGCCTTTAACAGATTAATTCCAGCCACAGCTCCTCACTCCCTCTCCCCCTCCCCCACTCTCTCTCCCTCTCTCTCCCTCTCTCTATCTCTCTCTCTCTCTCTCACACACACACGCCCCTCATCTGGAGGTGTTTAACAGCAGCATATCAAGTGTGCTCCAGTGCTGCGGCGGCGAGACAGCAGTCCAGTCATAACGCTCAGATTTACAGCTGGGCTGCCTAACAAACACACACAGCCTTTCCATTCAAATCTGTTATATAGAGCATCACACACTCTCCGTCTCTCAGTCGAGATACAAAAACAAAAAGCAACAAAGAACTTTATTCACGTTATTCTAGAGGCAAACAGTGTCAAAACAAGTTGCATAGTAATTCAAAATTCATTATTACGTGACCATTTTCCAAATTCCCTTACAACTATCCCATTATCTCATATAATGTTTAACTGTTTTTGTTACTGTGCCTTTAAGGCTGATATATGTAAATTATCTCTTTTCTGAATGGCTACCCTGCAGCTCATTCAAAAGATGGGGCTGCAACATAGTTGGAAAATGAATGGGCAGGATTAAAGAGCTGCAGGCTGAATAAGGAGATTTATTTAAATGTGTTGGTTTTGTGACATTTGTAACATTGTCTATTTTTGCAGCTTAGTATCCACCTATGGACTGTATGGGAGGAAGCGAATATGCATTTTGACACAAACATTTATAATAGTATTATTTAAATCTGACACCACTGCTTCTTTTTTGGCCTGTTCTAACTTGTCTGATATATATATATTTTTTAAATCTCCAGAATGGTAACTTTTACAGGAAAAGCCTTCTTGACTTTTAATGTACATTAATGTAAAGAATCATTTTGGACCATTTCTATTATCAGTCTCCATTTTTATACAATTTCAACAGCCCCTGCTGTCTCCTACTGATGTGAAACTATACAAATTTGGAGAAAAAAAACAAAAAAAATAGATACACATTTGGACAGCATCAACGTATGTTCCATGTTCTGAAACCGTACCAAAGGCTCTCATAAACTAATCATCCATTCAACAAAACCGCAGCAGGAGGGGAAAAGGAGGAGGATGAAGGCCCCTTCCTGCCCTGCAGCTGTCTGGGGCCCATGTGGCCCATTAGATCAGAGGCTTGCAGGTCAGTATGAGGGTGAACGGAGTCTAATATTGTTTCTAAACAATATCAGGCTCAGTATCTAGGTGTATATGTGTCTGTATGTGAGTGCATGTGTTTGATTTAAGTGTATAACTACTGATACAGACATTAGGAAGCATGTCTAGCATTAAATATGCAAGTATGCAGAATTCACAGTACACAGTACTATGTCCATGCACACATGAAGGTAAGCACGTATACACACAGTTACACACACAGTCTGGTTACTGAGGCGTGTAAAAATAAAATACACACGTCACACACACAGCTGGACAAGCCTAGACCTGCTGTTGTCTATGTTGTGTCGCAGGTCCTTGCTTCTCACATTTCCCTGTACTCAAGCACAAGCATCCATGCACAAACACCTCCAACACGTAATGTTTGCTAGGAACAAAGCACTAAATGCTAGACTTGTTCCAGTTTAGAAACAATATCTACCTATTTGTCCAAATTTCCCCCACCTCCTCATATTACCATTCAGTAAGCTAAACAAAGTGGAAATCAATTCTCACATTTCAAAGATGCCAAGAATAATGTTGTGCTTACCTTACTGAGGTGAAACTCCAGCCGCCTCATGAATCGCTCGATCACTTTCACTTGCTGCAGGAAACACAGCATTAGAATTGCGCACACACTAAAAGACTATGACAGACAGACACAGTTTTATAATAAAACATGAACTAAAGACAATTATGGTTTCAGGTTTTTTTCTCTGGCTTTGTTAAACAGAGCATCTAAACACAAAGCAAACAGGTTCAAATAAAAGACAGAGGCACTCTCTCTCACCTTGTCCAGTTCATAAAGAAAACCCTGTGGCCAAACAACAGAGAGGAAGAAAGGATTAAAATTAATAGCAAAAAAGCACTACTGACTGTAAAACACAGCTTCAGGCACACAGTGTAGCCGGAAATCTATTCCAAATTAGAAGGGACACACCACAATAGAAAAATAGATGTAAAAAAAATGATAAAACAACACAGAATCATTCACAGAATGTAATCATAACAGGCTGTGCTTGCTAGGCTAGCTTTGTCTTCTTGGTTTGCTTTCTTTTCCAGACTTAAAAGATTTCCAGAACACAAGCTTTACCTACCATTAGCTCCACTCAGTTTACATCAGAAGGGGATGTGGCATAGTACATGTAAACACTGAATGCATGTACATGTATTGTGAATAGCTTTCAAATGGCAGTGTGACCACAAGAGCAACATGAACCTAATTAGAAAGCACTGGTGGATTTAGATTCCCTTGGACTTGCACTTCATGGATTTAGTACCCAGTCCACACCCCCATGGCTCCACACCCCCATGGCTCATACCTCATGGTCACATGTATCAAAGATTTCATTTTCTAATCTGGGTTTGTTGTTCATATAAGTAAATTCTAGGGCTGTTAAAAATACCACATTAACTATTTGTATTAATTTATTTTCTATAACACTTTAAAATAAATTTATCGCGCGATTAATTTAAAAATTAAACGCCCCTCTGCATCGCAGTACAACGCAATCAGTGGGGGCAGTATTGCGCAACGTCTGCGACCAGCATGCCAGAAAAAGCCACTTCATGTGGCCAACGCTGCTGCTTAGTCAAGCGAAACAAAGGCTGTTAAATGAACAATTTCGCTTTAAGTTACTACCAGAGGGGGATTTGGACCAGACAAGGGTAATACGTGTGCTTTGCAAAAGTGAATTCAATTATCACCGAAGCACTACATCACTATCATATAACCTCAAGGCGAAGCATCCC